>JACCIC010000038.1:3010000-3280000 GCA_018907035.1 Sycobia sp. Sy_11 | reverse complement strand
AATGCGATATTTTCGCAAATGCTGTCAAGTCCAGTATTGGGCCTATTCGTTTCAATTAAACTTTGAAAAACTATCGATCGGGAATCGGAAACGCCTCTATATGCGCGAATCGTATAATTATAGCCATCAAAGATCTCATTGTCGCTGTCGTTCGACAAAAGCCGCTATATTCTGTGGCCGTGCATCGTTAAATGTGTGTACGCGTATATATATATATATATACATGACGCATTGCGTAATGGGTTATACGCATACAGCATACAATACAAGCTTGCGGCGACCTTAAGATCGATGCTTGATGGTGCGATTGGTTGGATTATATGATTCCAATGCGAGAGCGCAAGAGAGAGAGAGAGAGAGAGAGAGAGAGAGAGAGAGAGAGAGACATTGAAATTCGCTAATCTCTAATCTCCTTTGATTGATTGTCCGCGCCGGTAATTATACCATGTGACACCGCCGCGGTCGCGGTGCTTTCCTTGTCGTCGTGGTAATGATAATATCCTCAGGTTAGAAACGATATAATGCAGATAATAGACGAAGCTGTACGCGCCTACGCGCGTTAGGTAGATAGAGAGAGAGAGAGAGAGAGAGAGAGAGAGAGAGAGAGAGAGAGAGAGAGAGAGGGAGATAGTGGGAGGGAGAGAGAGAGAGAAAGAATCTCGTCTGGAGGAGAATATAATGTATTATAATGGCACTGCGCGTATGGTCGTGCCAATCTCGAACTCGCCTTTTCGCAGGCTTTCAAGTTCTGATTTAAGACATTCGGAGGGGCTTTATTTATTGCGACGCAATATGTATGGGTTACGTGTGCATAGATACATATACGCTGCTGTATCTATGATGGAGCTGTCCAACGCACTGAATTGTTGTTTTACCGCATGAAATGATTATAAAGTATATGATCTTTTCACGCTCGAAACCATATATTTATTATGATTATTATTTTATATATTGTATACCGCATGGAATTTTTAACATTGTCGCTTTCTTAATTATAATTTATGTTACATGAGAAAAGCATCAAGGAAATTCCAAGTTATTATATACTATGTGTATCAAGGATAAATCAGAATCGTTTCTTATAAGCTTTAAAAAAAAGTAACGATCTATTGATTGTTATCAACAATAATACGTAAGAATATATTGTTCCTGAGATAATTAATCGCCGTAACGTATTAGAATCGGAACGGAAAAGATATGGGTAAAAACCAACGTGCATTTTTTGACGCTTGCGAATTGCTTCTGCGCTGTGCGTCAATATTTATTGACCAATGGAAACTCCTACATTTCACAACAGGGAAAATAGATAATCATAAAATAAAAATATCGTTTACACGCGAAAATCTCCGTTAGTTTTTGTCATTTTCATAGTCCACTCAATTCCGAGCTGCGTGACTGGTCAACAGTCATTGGTAAAGAAGGAATAAATGATTTGCAGTTGCCCAAAAGGCATGTCGACTTTTACCTTAAACAGCTCCTCACCGATTTTAAAACGTCACGTTCATCAATTGCTTCGAAATCACTGTTCTACACACACACACACACAAGGTATGCTTCGGAGAAAGATTATAAAAGTACATCTGACAGCCATAGATTATGATTAATTTTCGTATATTTCAAGTACAAATGAAATCTATAAAGTACACGTGCACCTATTGCATATCGGTGTTTTATTCGTTAGTTCTTATATAAAACATGATCGCTTTCAATAAATTTGCTCTACAATTGATGCCGCGATTCTTATCGTTTAGCTAGAAAATCGATTGCACCTGAAACAACCGAGAAAGCTAATCGAGAGAGCGACGATAATCTACTATAGGAATAATCGCGACGGCTCATCGTTCGCGCCAGGAATGAACAGCCGATGGGGGCGGGGGGGGGTGCTAACTAAATACACCGCTGCATGCTTGTATAGGGACAAACAAGTATATTCGTATACGTACCGAGAGAGCGCACGCTCCGTCAGGTGCGCGATAAAAGAGTCGGAGAAAGAATAAAGTTTCGTCGCGCGACAACTCCAAAGTCGCTCGCGCGCGTCGTTTCTTCGGTCTATTATTCCCGTGTCGAGCTCGTTCTTGTTCCGCGGGTAGCGACAGTACCGTACAGGTACAAAAAGCCGACGCGGCACTGTCGAGGGATGACGACGAAGAGGGAGGAAAGAAAAGGGCGCTCGATGCGCCGCGCATTTTCTCTTCGGGCGCTGTGCACACGGAGGCACGCAAACGCGCGCGCCGCGTCGCGTAACGAGCGAAAACAAGAGAGGGCCATACAGAGAGAGGGAGAGAGAGAGAGAGAGAGAGAGGAACAGAAGCATCTCCGAGCTGCCCTCACCTCCGACTCGCGTCCTCGTAGCGTCCCCCGCGTGGTGTGTGGCGTCGTTCCCGCGTTTCCAGCGCCGCGTATAAAATGAAAATCGAAGCGTCGGCGGGCCTCGTTACCCTCGCGCGCCAGTCGCTGTACGTACGTGTGTTACTGGTTGGGTCGATCGCGGCAGCCGCGATTGCGCGTTCTCGCGCGATCCCGGGTACGATAGTGTTGTGCAGAATAGAGCGGAAGGTTCCCTCTCAAACAATATACATATACAGACACCGATCGGTTCCAATTCGGCGCCTTTCGCTGGGATTCTCTTTACGGCTTTTTCAGGAATTTCTTCGGATACGCGCAGTTGGATAATTATCGTGTTTTAAAATACGTCGAATATACCGTACGTATAGCGGATGCCGTTGCACACTTATTATAAGGCAACGTTTTCTTCGACCGGGGAACATCGATGTTCGCTTACAAACGAAGCGCGAACGGTCGTCGAATTATTGAAATGTTCGTCAGCGAAGTCGGAGATTCGTCGCCACTCGCCTCTGCCGATGCGCAACTCAAGTGAAAATCAATAGCCGGCTACGCGTACCGGTCCGTCTCTACGTTCAAGCAGTTCCAAAGTCGTCGAAAAAATCGTCTCCGATCCAATTATTTCTCTTTGCAGCCTGTAATATCCGGAGCGCCTGTAAGCTGCCCTATACGCACGAGTCACCCTTAATCATTCGAATTTCGCCGTGCCTTCCTCCCGAGCCCTCGCGGTCTCCGCTAAAAATAGGCGTCGACGGCGCGACGGGGCTCCTCGTGCATTGCGGCCATTCGGTCGCGCGTCGCCGCGCGCGTTAACAACTCGCAAAGTACAAAGACTATATATCGACGTGGCGGGGACGGGCCGGGGCGGGGGAGGGAAGAAGCGCACAGACCCCGACAGAGACGCGAGGCACAAAAACGGCAGCGCGCGCGCCTGTGCAAAGGACATTGGCTCCGGGGCGTGCGCGCGCTCCGATCCCGTGGCGAGGGGGGCGGGGGGGGCGGGGAGAGGGAGCGGAGGGACGATGCGAACGAGAGCGAGAAACAAAGCTATTGAAGTCGGCGATGATGACGGGATTCTGTCTGTCAGGGTAGATCAAAGTGAACCTGGCGCCCCTTCCCCAATCTCTCTCTCTCTCTCTCTCTCTCTCTCCTCTCTCTCTCTCTCTCAGTCTTTGTGATGCCACGGTGGGTGAGCGGTTAATTATGTATGGGAGTCGATATTCGGACCTCCCCCGGCTAAAGCGCTGCAGCGCCAGCGCGAATTCATTCGTGCGCGCGGAGAATACGCACAAATATAATGCGATTGTTTCTCTAAGACGAAATTAAGCCACTTGCAATTCTCTTTGTTGCTATATATATATATATATATATATATATATATATATATATATATATTGTATATAGCCCGTAGCTGAGGCGTTAACATTTAGGGTAAGACCAAACGTGGCTATTGCATTTTCCGTTTTCGTCGAAACTACGGAATGTCGTTATAAGTTCGTACCGTTTCTTTTCTCCAAAATAAATATTAGCTTGTTTATCGACATACAGGTTTTTATTAAATATTTACGCTTTGAGACCGATTAAAAAATCGAGTTTGCTCACCAGATACAGAGATATCAAACTTTAGTATTTTATTGCTATCAATCGCGGAAACACGTGTCAAGTATAATCGTAAATTCGAATTTATACTATATTTACAATTTATAAAATTATGACTAGAAAAATTCGAAAGAGATGATATTGTAATTAATTGTATTAACACAAAAAATCTTGTGCAATAATAAAAATAGGGTAGAATATTGCTTCGGTTACGGATAAAGAGAGAGTGCGGTAAGGACGCACACTATGTGTATAAGAAGAACAGACATAATTATGAAAAAGACTAATTCCGATTATATTTATGTATTCGGTTCGCGTAGAAAAGATAAAATCTATAGCTTCATCTACAGTTAATCGCGTTATTAAAACGTGACGCTCTCAACGCGGCTCGAACGAAACGCGCTTTTCGGGATTTCAATCGATCGTAAAGATCGCGATAATGCCCAGAAACAGACGTCGTTCATACAACGACCTTTCGTTCGAGGGCAAATTTTTTACGATAGGTCAACGCGAAAGATGGCACCGTGGCAGGGTGTAGATGCGTCATACTGTGGACACAAAAAAGAGAGAATCTATTCCCTTATCAGCGGAATTGGTTATTTAGCGGTCGTTTGCGAGAAAGTATATATATATTTTGTTTTTCAAGGACCTGAAATTTTCTTCCTCCATTTTTCGTGATTTTTTCTTTCTTCTTTCTTTTGATTATTTCCACTGGACTATAACCTATATATCTATCCTGACTCTTAATAATAAGTATAATTTATTGTGTGGAAAATTAATTTCATCTTTTTGGCTGTGATTATCAATAAACATTTTTGTTGTAAATGATCGTCGAAAGAACCGTAATAGAAAATAACTTATAAATATTTAACTCTTGATTAATTTAATAAATGAACTGTTAATAAATATAATAACAAATATATAGTTTATACTATACATTTATTTCATTGTAACAGATTTTATTTCATTTGAATGTACTAAAAACTTGATAATTTTTAAGTATTTTCTTACGATACGTTATTTTTCCTTCTTTATTAGAGTATAAAGGATTAGATTGACGATAGTGACTGTCAATGCGATTAAACTTTATAAGTACGCAAAGTCCGAGAACAGAATAATTACAAAGATAGGTGATGTAAGTACCTATTCGAAATAATAGTTTCATATTCAAGAAAGAATGCACTTCTAAATTCTAAATTAATCGAGACAAACCTCGTGCGTCCTCAGTTGTATATTGAGACTTTATGAATTCTTAAAAAGCATTACGTACGTTTAAATTTTTAATTTATTCCGCACGATAACGATGCTTTGTGTCACACACATCCTTTTTCGAATCGAATATTTATTTCGAAAACCTTCTATCAACTTTATTAAGACAAAAAGTACATAATTATTTATATATTTTATTTAGTTGTAATTATACATATATACATATACATATACAAACACACACACACACATACACACACATACACGCGCGCGCGTATACGTAGGTATGCATGTATGTGTTATATATAGCTCAAGCATGGTGACTTCGTGTAGCGCAACTGATTGTGGAAATTAGTATGCAATTTTTTGTCGAAACGCGTTTTAATGGAGGGCCGAGAAGTTTGTAAGAAACCAAAATGTACATCGAAGTCAACATCGACGCCAGCACGTCGCGCGAGATTGACATAATTAGCCGCTGGTGCGCGCGCGAATAAGTCGCATTAATTCCATTTGCACGACGCAGCGGACGCAAGCGTATTCTCGCCCCGTATAACCGCCTGGATGACGGGGGGGGGGCAAGGGGAAGCCGGTAAAATGCTCGATTATTTAATAAAAGCCGCGAAAAAGAGCGTTACTTTCCTAACGACAGGTTTAGGCCCTAGATACATATACATGCTCAAAAAAGACGAAAGCTGATTAAATCGTAATTCCACTAGGATGGCGGTGCGTGGGTCTCTCTCTCTCTCTCTCTCTCTCTCTCACTCCATCCCTCCATTACTTTGCAAATGCAGGCGCGACTAAAGGGCCGTTAATCAGTCGTTTTTGCACGCTCACGTGTTCGGCTTTTTCTCTCACCCCCAATCCCTACTGGTTCTCTTTTTTCTCTCGGTCTTCGTCGCTAAAACTATACCCGCCGGTTCTCGTTCTCCGTCCCTCATTCTCTCTCTCCTTCTCTTGGTTTGCAACTCCGTCGACAAGAGGATAATTGTATTATAGGGACTGAGCTTCTGTTTTCTCGGTTTATTCAATTATTTATTTACATATTTATGATTGCGCTTGTTATAGATTGCGGCTAGAAAGAGAGTGTGGTCGGTATTGTACGTGGGATTCGTTAATGAGCCAATAAAGTGATTTTAGTGGTTTATTGCAGATAATTAGAAAGCCACGAATCCATTAAGTTTTAGTTGGACCGCTGATAGAATCGTTCAAAAATTTAGTCCTTTTTAGATAATCATTAGTACTTGAAGTAAAGAAGTGAGATAAAACGAATGATTTTATTGGCCCATATGCTATACTGCTCTGTATCGCTTTACGATCTAACCCCAATAAAATACAGGTATTTGTACCCAGAGTATAAACGTATTTAGGCAGAACTGTAATTAAATAAGGTTGTCGACCTCGTCGGTCCTTTTCTATCGCCGTAATTAGTCATCTCGAGTAGAAGATAGAATTTTTGAGAGGGCAGAAAATCGCTGTACAGCTAATTAAAAACGAAAATTGAAAATATCTATTATAGCCGATACTCTCCCTTAAAACCGACTATTAAATATTAAGCGTCTCTTTTCTTCCTCGTGCCCAGGTGTTTCTAGATAAAAAGGGCAATAAATACTTATTACACGGGCATCTATCTGTTTGCAATATGTACATTTCTGTGCGCGTGCGCGTTAGGAGGTAGACTATATTATTTTCATTATTGCCGCGTACCTCTGTGATTAATTATACGTTGAATAATTATTTTATTTTTATACGAATTTCATAATAAGAAATTTGTCACGGCATTCTTTAACGCATTAATTATTCCTGATTTATGATTATTATTACTTTAAAGCCGTAATGTGGCAAAACAGCTCGTAAAATGAATAGATTCCCGCAAAAAAGGAGTCTATCTTTCGGGAAGTTTTCGCCGCCTCTCATGCCCGTCTCATTTACTAAAGAGTGCGATAAAATAAAAGCGACCGTCTGGCACACGCACCGCCACCGCGTTATCGCACGAATTTGTTTGGCTCGAGTAGGTGGGAGAGGAAGAGAGAAAGCGCTTGTCGAAACTCCTCGGCGCGCGCGCCAATTCTCGCTGCGAGCGAGCGAAATCTCGATCGCGGGCGCGCGCGCCTGTGTGCGTAAGCGCACCGCGCGAGTGAGCCATTAGCGGCTGTCCGTCCGCGTCCCTGGTGGAGGCACTAACGTATAGAAGAGACTGCTTGGGCTGGGGGCTGGGAGGGGGCGAATGGCTCGATTCGCCGGAAAAATGCGTTTAATTAATCGCGAGAGCGGGCAGCTATTAGAGGATCGATTTGTAATCTTTAACGCGCGACACACTCGTAGTATATAATCTAATGGTTCTCTGTATATTATATATATATGAGCTGATGGCGAGAGAGACGCACCGAACTAGACATTGTAGGAAATTTTGGGGGATGTCTATTCGTTTCCTGTTTTGTACATAATTGCTGTTACTACCTTAATTGTAAACCTATTTTGGCATTGGACATAATGGCTCGGAATCATATTTATTTTTGAAGAATGGAGAAATATTGTCAACACAAATTCGGCGATTGTAAGAAAATGTCTCATTGGTAATCGCATCTAGTACATATGTGTGAAGGTAGATACGCTAGGCACATACGCGTGAATTTTTTATTCATTTGATAGACTGTTTAAGAATGGAATTTTTAAGACGATTTTCTAAAAGAAAATAGGTTTTTGCATTGAACTAGTGTGATAAATGAAAAGATAAAAAATGATACTTTTAGAATTATGAAATTTTCATGATTTTTTCGAAACTTGAAACGACATTACGTTGTCCGCGCTTATAAGAAATTAAAGAGAAGAAACGAGTAAGCTTTAAAGTTTAGGTTCAACTTTCGTATGGCATTAATCTGTATCTCATCTGAGAATCCTCTACAACGAAAATTAGATATCAACGAACCACCTACTGAGATTAGCCTCCACTTGGAATTATCGAGTATACGTCGATTTATTTTTACGTTTCGGACTCGTGCGTAACGTTTGATAAATATATAACTGTACATACGTACTAAAGTGGAAAAGGCCTTCGTTTCGGGCTTTATCGTTCTTTCGTGCGTTTGTACGAATTAGGAATCGCTAAAAAATTCTCGTAAGAAATCTGTGCGGCGTTTTGTAAGATGAGTTTGGAGATATGGTTTGGAGCGAGCCGTCGTTATCCGCTGCTCATTTCCTTATCGCGTCTGCCGCTGAGAATCCCCGCGCGTCACCGAGCTGCTCGGATCGGACCAATTGGGACGTGCGTCGAGGACGCTCGGTCAAAGTGACACGCGGTCCGGGTCCGCTGGCGCAGGGACGCGCGCGAAATTCCAGTATGTCCGCAACTGTATCTCGCGCGCCATCTCGCTATAACAATTATTATCGGTGAACGATAACGAGCTCGGGCTTGCCGCGCTCGCGGCCGCGGAGAGTCCGGCTAATCCCGGTGCGACCCGCGGTCGGCCGTCGCCACGGCTGTCGCACCCGCGCGCTCCGCTTGCCCGCCGCCGGCGTAATCGCGTTCGACCGGGTTTCCGGGCGAACGAGCGTCGCGACGCTCTCGGTATATATACGTGTAACTAGCACCGCACAACGGCGAGGAGGGAGGCGGGGGAGAAGGACCGAGAGATCGCGGGAGAAGAGACGGCCGTCCTGCGGTTCGTGCCGCACCGGGAAGCAAAAAGTGGCAGGGGGGGGGAGGCTGGCCAGGCGGTAGTTGCAGCTCGAGCCCGGGCCCCCGAACTTATACGTATGTGTCCCGGAGGCGCCACGTCGCCGCTTTACGACGCACTCCAGGCGTAGATATACGCGCCTAGGAAGGGGTTTTATGGCGTATCCGGAATAACCGATGGGCGCGCGGTCCGCTGCAGTATTTCGCCTCTCGTATAGGGTCGCGCTTCTTTCGACGCCTCGCGCTCTCCGCGGACATTCGAACGGTCGCGCGGCTTTATCGACGGATTTGCGAGCCCCACCCCCCTTTCCCCCGCCGCCTGAGTGCGCGCGGTCGTGCAAATTAGAGGAAGCTAATTTACCTATTATTTATTTCAACGAGCCTCGTATATCTTACATTTGCGCTATATATTCCGATGTGCGCGTGTATATTTTGGCCCTTGGCCAGTTTCTTCGTAGTCGGAAGGGGGGTGGGGGAGGAGGAGGAGAAAGGTGACTCGATATTCCGCTCGGCCATCAATTAGTTCGCGGGTTGGCCGTTTGAAAGAAAGGAAAAAAGCGTACGAAAAAAAAGTCGCAGGGGCGAGTGATGTTATTTTGGAAAACCGCCCCTCTATCTATCCATCTGTATTTATAGTATATTTAACGCTTCGTTTCGCTCGCGCATTATTTCGCTAGGCTTGCATTCATATCGGATGGTATATAGAAGACGTCAAGTGCGTTTAATTGTACACATACCAAATTTATCACAATAGCCTTATTTCCAATTTAATTATAAACCCGTCAGTGATTAACTCTGATTTTGATTTATCGCTCGATCTTTTTATCCGTTTGCTTTGTTCAAATTTAGCGCAAACAATTTATACGGATTTTTATCGAATAAATGACAGCGCCAGAGAGGGGAGAGGGAGAGGGCGTACCTGCGCGCGCGCGCGCGCGCGCGCGTATAACGTTATTTAAATAGAACGGAGCGCGCGCGCACAAGACGGGATGAAAGCGGCGGGCGCTGTTTAAATATAATAAAATCAAATGAATCGAATCTCCCGAAACGACGTCAAAAGTTTATAGAAACGCATCGGTGATAGAGGGACGGACAATCGACAATGCGCCCCCACGGCCGCCCGAGCTCCTCGCAGCTCCCCGCGGCGCGTTTTGATCGTCCACACAGAAAATTGCGATTTCAAAGTCAATTAATATATTCAGCGAATAATAATCTATACAGGCCTATAATGATTGCGATTCTCCTCTGGCTATATTATGCGGAGCTTTGCCCACCAGTTCCACCTCCCCCTAGCGGCGGTTCCCTTTCTCCGAGCTCCGCGGACCGGGGGGCAGGTTCCCTCTTCCGGTCGAATTACCGGGCTTCGAGAGCGCGTTTGTCAATTTTTAATTATAGCCGCGCGGGCAGCCCGCGCTCTGTGTACGCGCGCATACCTAATGCACCGCGCGTCTGCTCAGCACTCGGAGCTCGCGACTTGTTTCGACCTCGCTTTGTCCCCCGTCTCTCGGCCTAGCTCGCTCCCTTCGCGGCTTTAGCGCTCGCTCAAATCCGCGGATTCTATTCGGTTTATTTATCGCGATTTCTGATTTATTCGCGCGGAAGAGAACCCATGCTCGCATTTTTTTCCCTCCCAGCTTTATTGGCCCTGCGGCTCGCCAGCGCGGCCGCCTTTCCCGTGGCCACGAGAGCTTTGCCGATTATTTTTTAATACTATTCTGTACAGTTGGGCAGCGTTTGCTTCGAAATATTCTCTTTTTAACTAGATCTACGTCGCTCTACGATTCAAGATCTAAATAATAATCTAAGAATCATTATAACTTCGATAATATAAAAAATTCTACATCGCATTAAGTCGAATCCGAACGAGTCCGCGTTAAAAACTGCGAGTTCTGCATATATAGAAATAGACGGAAATTTAATATTCAGGTCTCGGTACTTGTACAATTTAACGTGTCATTTGACTTTTGCTTTTATATACAATTAATGCTGTAATGTTGCAATTATATTTTTTTTTTTATGTCCATGAATTTCGATTAGAATTCTGAATACTAGAATGTCAGTTATGATTAATGGAAATACTCGATAGCGCATTGAAATAAGATCAATTGTTAACAAAACAGATCTGTATTGTTAAGATACGAATATACAGGCAAAGTATTATTCTTTTTTAAACGATTTAATGCATTTATAAATATAATTTGATCGATCACTCTATCATAATCTTTTTTAGATCTCTTTAGAAATTCTAACTACGTAATTAAAGAATTCATTGTTTTAAAAATTCCAATGTTTATTTCTTTAATTTTTTTAATAGACTCGTGTTGAGAGGCGCTTATCATCTATGTCAGACATGCGATCATTTCTCCGAGTCATTTTCCTGTCTAAAAAAAAAAAAATTATAAAATATTTTTTTAATATATTCCGTTGCATTACTTTCCATGAAAAAGATTAAAAGAACAATTTATAAAGATTATTCAATAAAAAAAATACTAAAAAACCTGCCAATACGTATTACACGTTCTTTGAGATGAATATTTAATATTCCTGCAGAAGTTTCTAATATACTTTTTTACCACGTGAAAGAAATCTTGGTGACACGAATGATGACAAGTATTTTATATCATTATAATTTTATTGAAAAAATATTGTAACTAAAAAAAGCGCCCTAAATGTCATATATATATATATATATATATATATATATATATATATATATATAGAATTTTGTAAATAACGGATCGAACTCTAATTTAAATAGTAATATTTTTGTTACAGATTGGACGACGTGCCAATAATTCTTAAATTTAATATTTAAATTGGAAAACATAGTTTTTGAGACGAGAATGAATATAATAACAGTATAGCAATTCTGTTATTGCGTGAAAGCGAACATAAAGATTACATCCAATCCGACCCGTGCCCGAATTTTGGACGGACGTCAAAAATCCTCTCTCCCGCTTGCTTCGCACGTCCGATCTCATTTTTCCCCAATTCAACATTTATTTATTTTCGTGTAGCTATATCTTTATTTTCTTCTCGCTCCCTCTCGACCAAATGTTCGCGCTATAAAACAGATCTCGGGCGACTCCCGCGCATACAAGTGCGGACGCATCACCGACATGGCAGCGCGGCTCATCTCACCCGAAGCTCGCCTCTTAAAAAAAAGAAAATTCACCCGACTCGCATTCCCTCTTCCCCGCTCTCGTTCTCTCTCTTTCACCAGAGGCGTCTATAAATATGACGCGGCGCGGCGTTATAGATCATTCGCGGGATCTAAAATCGGAGCCGTTCGCTCTACTCGTCGCCGCGTCGTGCAGCGTGTGGGAATAATTCGGACTTTATGAGGTTGACGCGATCCCGCGCACGACACTACCTATATATGTATACGCAACCTGGCATACTTTACGTTCGCAGCGAAAGGGGCGGAAGAGAGAGAGAGAGAGAGAGAGTGAGAGAGCGAGTGAGGGGGGTGAGGGTGTGAGGGGGGGGGGGGTGGAATAAAAAAGGAGAAAAACCGAGGGAATGACAGATGTCTCCCCCCTCCCCTTCCACCTCCCACCGGACAAACAGATTCTGTTTCGTTCGTCGCGGATCGCGGGAGCGAGCGACGGGCGGCGCGCGCACCTCCACGAAAATAGAACGTTGAGTCATTTGATTAATGCGCTTATTTGCGAAGACATGAAATTCGTCCATCACGGGGAGAGGCGAACGTGCCGCGCGTCGCTTTCGGGGCTCAGACGTCAAAGGCAGATAATACGTGCCTTCTTTTCTCTGTCCCCTTCCTACTTTACCACTGGCTCTCGCGGACAACCGTCTATCTCTCAAAGTTTTCCTTATTCTTCCTCATTTTAGCTATATATATATATATATATATATATATATATATATATATATATATATATATATATAATGTAGGGAGGGAAATTTTTATTAGAACGGTGAAATCGACGCGGCGGGTGATTGATCGGCGATAGACGTCGTTTCCGGGCCGTTCTTTCGTCGAGTGCAGTGGAATTATTACTTTCTGCGTAGAAAAGGAATCTTTGCTCTCAATAGGGCTCAGAAATAATTATCGACTTGCAGTCACGCCGCAATTATGCTCTTGTGTGCGTATATATATATATATATATATATATATATATATATATTTGGGACCATCTTAAATCCAATCGCGGATTTTTTCGAGTTCTCGGTTATTGTTTACCTTTTTCTCTTTTGCCGAAATGGAGTATTCTGTGATATTGTACTTATTGGAAAATTGTTCGAAAATTAATTGGTGCTATAATGGCCTTTTGATCCGTACCAATTTGTAACTCAACACTATGCAAATTTATAAAACTAGACGCCAAAAAATAAAAGGAATAAAACCTAACGTTTCACGGTATTAGATACGATCGAGCGCATCGTCGATTTGCCTAAAAGAATTCGGCGTCAGTGTAAAAATAAATTCGAAGCGTCCGATTCCGGAGCGGGAGGGAGGGGGAGGGAGGGGGAGGGGGAGGCGACCGAATCCCCGCGCACGCGCGCACATTAAAAGCGGCCGTTCCTCGTCTCGGAAAAATAAGAGCATTCATCACGCGGCTGGGACGGACTTTATAGCGACGCGGCTGCAGAGCGTAAACAACGTCGATAATTTTTCCGAAAGCCCCGTTACATACGTGGCTGTATCGCCCGTAGCTGCCGGGCCATCCGTCCGCGCCGTCGACTAAGTCGCTGCTTGCGCAAGCGCGCCGCGCTCGGGCGTGCCTCGTCCTTGTATTTTCTTGCCGCGACAGCTCGTAGAGACGCCGTGTTCTTCCCTGCACCGCGGCCACGCCGATCCAGTTTCGACTCTGTCGTACACTCGGCCACTCTGCGCAATTCGCCAATGTCGTGCTAATGTATACGAAGTTATCGGATTCTTACTCGGACTCCGATGCGTCCTCTCCACTTCAACGCACCTTTCAAGGCTTCGGTCGCACTTGCGGGACGAGAAAAGCGCTTCCCAACGATGTTTTTCGGTAGCGAATTTTATTGTTTACAAAAGCTTTTTTATACCAATAATCGAATTTGGGAAGTTCTTTGATCGAAAATAACAAAAAATTACAGAATTTTGAGTAGAACAATTTTCCGAGAAACTATATCGAGACTCAAAACTGGATGATTTAAACAATAAACCCCTGGGTATTACATATTAAAATAGTACACTTTGAGAAAGTCACAAACGTTATAAAGTTAACTTTTTTCATTTTTCGATTTTACTTTTAAAAATCTCAAATCAAATAACGATATTCGACTACACTAGGATGGAGTTGTTTAATAAATGTTTAAAATTTTACATCCAACGAGCTTAGTCGTTCCGTTGAAATATTTACGAACGTCGAAAAGCTATCATCAGTTGTTGATATCGTGACGAAGAGGACTTGGATTATAGTCTGTAAACGGGTTTTCGCGTACAACTTGCGCATCGATTTCGTTTCAATTTTTACGCCGTAAGGTTTGGAAATAGTGGAATCTTAGTTAGGCGAGATAATTTTTGGAAACTGCAGGTATATAGATAATGCTTGGAATATAAGACTCGAAAGTAAAAATTTAAAAACGGTGAAATTAATCACGCGTAATAGTTCGTGTAGAAATAGAATATAGCTGTACCGGAAAGTTATAGACCGCTGCTCGGAGCACGTGTCCCGATTATTCAACTTATCTCGACCTACTCTCCGCGACTTCGTAAATACTTATAGAAGCCGATTCACCGATCGACGCGACTAGAAATTCCAGTCGGTAAATTTTGACGATTTCGAGGAATCTTCTACTTGACTACATCCGAGGGGATGAATTCGAGCCGATCCACGACGCTTGCGCAACGCGTCCTATGCGCGCGGGACCTGAAAATAAACCGAAGCGAGTTCGAAAACACGCGTTAAAATAAGAAAAAAAAATCAAAAACAGCTAGGGAAGTCGTTAAAATTGGAGCCGAACGTCGGCTAATCCAGTAATTCCCGCTCGCGCGGGCATCAATTAAAACGAGCGTCTACTCCTGCTCTTCTCCCGACCGAGCGCTGTCCTCCGTAGAATATCAATAAATCACGCGAGACGCAGCGATCGAGCGCGCTCGCATTATGCTCTACTCTCTCGCCCCGGATTCGGATGCATCGAGATCTATATATATATATATATATATATATATATATATATATATATGAGAGAGCCGCTCGCGATCCGTATCGGGCAACGCCGGCTAAACGTCGTGGCGTTCGGCGTTTTGTTCCCCCCCTCTCCCGTTAAAGAAGCGCGGCTGGCGCGGCGACGGCGGGGACTAGCTCCCCGACCCGCGAAGGGTATAGATTCGGAGGGAGGGAGGGGCACGATGCCGCGACATAGATATTCGACGAGTAAGGAGCGATTATACACATGCGCGACGACGATATGCGTCCGAGTCCGACGGAGAGCTGCAGCGCTATATGAATTAATTAACGATGAGTTACGAGCGGGCTTGGTGAGCGCAGCTGATTCTACGCTATCCGGTCGAGTATATACATCCGCGAGAGCGAAGCCACGCGTCTGTATTCCTGTTGCTGCTCTATGGCCTATATATATATATATATATATACAACTAAGCGATCGCATTTATAAACGTAATATCACGTATTTATAAAGGGAGCTATTATAGAACGTCGATGCTGCGCGCAAGCGCCAAAGAGCGCGGCGCGACTTCCTCAAAATTGAACCTGATCGCGCTCACGCGCCCTCTTCCCAGCCCTGCTCCTCGCCGTATTAATTTACTCGCAACTTGGATAAATACTCCCTGGCTCGGCGAGAAAGTAAATGTATAAATTTGCGTATCTGTAATATACGTATGACGCGGAGTAATTAATTTTAATGCTCGTTTAATAATTTATTATTTCATATACAGAGCCTACATCGACGCATTGCTAATTATAGACCATCTTATTTCTGTTTCAGGTGAGTATAGATTGCACATCGCGACGCGGCGCATCCCGGCCAGAGTCGCAGCCCGACTACCGCAGCCGTGGGAAAGTTCGCTTAAGCAGAAGCCGAGGCGTAAGCGCTGCATAATTCAAGCCCATGTATTCCCCCGTCAACATTTTGGGATCTATTCGATGCGACGAAGCAGCACAGACGCGTTGATTTTTCCTCCATGTACGATGTATCTAAGTTTCTTGCCGTGTGCACCCGCAACTAGACCACGCGTTACGCTTGCGACTCTTCTTCTATGTGTGCGTGTATATATATATATATATATATATATATATACGTGTGTGTGTGTGTGTGTGTGTGTGTGTGTGCGTGTGTGTGTGTGTGTGGTGTGCGTGTGCGTGTGTGCGTGTGTGTGTGTGGATGCGTGCGTGTGGATGCGTGCGTGCGCGTGTGCGAGTCCGTGCGCGCGCATTACTCGGTGGCAAAGTCGGCGCGAAGAGATGTGGCTAGCGAGAGGGGAGAGAAGGAGGGAAAGAGAGAAAAAACTAGCCTTGATATTTTTAATGGCTCTATACGTGCGCGCAGGCGTCGTTCCAATAGCAAGTATATAAATCAATCAGCGGCCACATCATCTTAGCTTAGAGCTCGTTAATTCTCACATTTGAATCGCAATAGACTTCCACGTACGCGCACACGAACGCGCAAAAACTCGCTCGCATTCTCTTCGGCTTTGCGTAATTCTTCTGGTAACAATTAGTCTGGCGGTCTGGCGCGTACTCGCGCACCTAACGCGCTCGCATTCCGTTAGCCTATACCTACACAATCAAACGCTATTAGAGAATCGCGTAAGTATATTATACGCGTATCTTAGAACTGCGCGCAGAGTACGTGGCTACAATTTGTCGTTTGAAATACATTAAACCGTCGCCTAGTTTCAATTGTTCAGTATTAATGTTTACGCGCTGGAATCGGTTGCCATTAAAGGGAACATATTATAAGATATTGAGCGCGCCTCTGCGAGGGATACGTCGCTTATAGAGAAATGGATCGCCGCGCTCGAGAGTAATATAAATGATCCACGAGGCATACATCCGCGATGCTCGAGGAACTTCTATTTGTACGACTAATTTCGAGAATCAGCGAGTCGAAAAGAGTCGGAATAAAGCAACGAATTATGAACTCTTTCGAATTCACCGTTGACGAGGTACCGTTGACGTAACATACAGGTTCGATAATGACCGATATTTGATCTTCTTATATTGACATACAAATCCAGAAGTATAAGCTTTAACGCGCCGTGCATTATTGACGAACTTAGGCTATACTTGCGGATGGAATTCCCAATCGGATTCATCATGGCTTACGAAGCAACGAGTTGAAGCCCATTCCATTTCTGAGTTGCACATTCACAATTTTTTTCTCTTCTTTTCCATTGCTGACATTAATATTAATCCAATAAAATTGATTTATTACAATTTTAAGACTGCATCGTATCGTGCTTACGTCATTTATTATACTATATGTTTACGAACGAAAATAGATTTACTTTAGTAAATTTTTACATTCCTTTTTTAAAACTAAAAACTGCGACTATTATCCTACTGTAAAAATACTTGATTTTTTATCGCCCATAAATATTATTAAAATAGATTTCGATGTATTGAATTTTAAAAATACTTTCTGGTTCAAATGTTGCTTCCAAAAAAAATTAAATTTTTTTAAATCATGCACAGAAAATAAAACCTTGATAAAATCATATATTAAAAATAGAAAAAACGCGCTGAATAAATACGGAGACGTTGTGTCACATAATGATAATTGCAACAAAATGCATCGCATTAAAAATTAAACGTCCTGTTTAGCACGTTATCCGCTATTTTCATTTCACAGGCACGATTATTGGAAATGTAGAAGGCAATGAAAATCAAATATAAAGTTTAAAAACATTACAAAATATTAGAAATCGATTAAACTTATTCTTGACCTTTTTCTCTTATTCTTATTGTCCATTTATTAATTTTCCTATGTTTCGCTACGTTATGCCAAGAGATACTAAATTAAATAAATAAAAAATATATTTTTTAATAACTTTTTTATCGTGCGATCATCAAAATGTTGAATAATGTATCTACGGTTGATAAAGTTCTTTTAAGATATAGTTCCTAAAACTTTCCAATAGTATACTGGATCCAAAAACAATTAAATACCGATATTTTTAAGCTTTTGTAAAAAGATCATGTTCTGATCAAGTTCACGTTCTGATATTGACAGAAAAACGAAATATTATATTCTTAAACACAGTGTAAAGGGGTTTAAATTTAGAATTTGTTATGAACTATTAGAGAAATGGGCATTAGGTAGGGATCTTTAACGAAAGATTAGACGAGACGTCACGGTGCGATGTGTGATTGCGCGGGTTTACACGCAGTGCACGCGTTAAGTGGTTTAGAAGGGGGGTAAGGAAGACCGATAGACGGAGATATCGACTGATTTACTCAAGCTTTAGCGTCGGAGAATATACGATATATATGGTATATATATAGGAGAATATACGAATATACGGTATATATATAGTATCAGCGCGATGCAGCCATATATGATCCAACGTACGTGCAACGATCTTGCCCTATCTCAGGCGTTTTCCCGTTCATTTGGGAGGGAGGATGCGTGCGAGGGGTACTACCTTTGGTGCTAGTACGTCGCCATTATATATATAATACTGCATCCACGTCGTTGCCTGTGCGTGTGCGTAGCACTCACGCTGTACGACCGAACGGGTATACGCGGGAGGGGGGGGGGGTTGTGCCCTATGTAGAAGTTCACGCGGGGTTCGGTGGCGTTGAAAAAACACGCGTAGGTATATGAATCGCGCACCGGCGATGCGAGCGCGAACTCCGACTGCCGTCTTTGCTGCGGTGCTATGTGTACCAGCTAGGTTTCGAATCTCATAGCTCTGGCTGAATATATACATAATTGAAAGTCGCACCTGCTTCTCTGCTGGAATCTTTATACGCGGCGGACTTTTCTGCGACGCCTCTTATCGGTAGATCTCTATAATGTCGCGCCGCCTTACGAAACTTCTGGGAGCGCGGAAGCTGTCGTTCCGACGGGAACAATGATTTTAACGCTTATATCAAGTGGACGAGTATCGGATTGCCTAATAGTTTTTTTGCCGTTACCGTTTCGGAATGATATCTCCGATATTATTTGTTGACAGAGAAAAATGGGATTCAAATTTAGGCCGTTCCAGTTTCATTTTTATATGGGCGAGTGAATGGCGAAGAGATGCTCGTATATAGCAAGAGATGACATGTTTTGATCGAATGCGCACCCATTCAATTTATTATACCATTTAGTACTGAGAATACAAGAGTTATATTTGCTATGCATATTTCATATCTATCTTTGCACACACACACACACACACACACACACACACACACACACACACACACACACACATTTATATAGTAGATGTTTCCTCTTAATGTCAGAGATATTTTTATTCAATCACCGTTGACAATGTCACATTAGTTAATGTATTGACTAAAAAACCTAAAGACTTACACATTATATGGAAATGTTGAATGCATATAAACACACGCACACACACACACACACACACACATCTATATATATATTTACAACGTTTACATTTAAACGAAATTCTTTTGAGAATGAAGGTAAACAGGATGTCATTTAAGATTTCGATCAAAATTACTAAAGAACCTGGAGCTTGAGACATAATAAAATTTATAGTCTCTCGGAGAGGAAGTTGCGTAATAGTGAAAATCCGCGTATATCTCTGAAAACTTTCTAGAAGAATTATATGATGGGTTTTGGGTCAAGGAATGTATATTTTGATTTCTGTCTTATAAAGTTTTTATTTATATCGCTTTTATCTATATGGTGTGGCATATATTTTAGTAAAATTACTCTCAAATACTATCAAAGTGAAACTTAGTATGGTTTTTTAAAAATAATTTAATAGCTTATTAGACGATAAATGTGGAAAGATTGAATGAATTTCTTATATGGATAAAAGGACATTATTTTTACAATGATAATCAAAATACATGCTCTGACAAATTCCATACGTGTATCTTTCTAACACAAAGCCTTTCTTTGCTTATTTTAATGGAATTTTTCAATAGTTACAATTTTAAAAGTTCATATTTATAATGTTAATATTTATCGTTTGTATATACGATTGTATTATCTGTACATGAATAGATGTATATGGAACAAAAACGTGGGAGCAGAATGCGGATAACCATGTAAAATAATTAATAAAAATGATCTCTAATAAAAGATTTCTCGTAACAGGAACGTACGTGTATCGAAACACATGTATCGAAACGAATGTAACATCTTAATTCTGGCTCACTGACGCGTAACCGCGCTGGCTTGGAGACATCCGCTGCGAACAAATAGCCTGTGCTTTATTAGCGCTCGCGTCGGCGGCCACTGGGTCATGCCGCATATCGCACTGCAGAGCTTCCGCGAAAGAGGACGCGGTCGCCCGCTCTCGTCGCGACCGCGAGCCTTTTCCGCGAGACGCGTCGGCCACGTATAATATGCGGCGGCCGCGGCGGTCCATTACGTGCGCACGAGCCTAATCGATGTAGCGACCTATAGCTCCTTTGCTCCTTCCATCTACCGTACTTGCTACGCGTGTGGTCTATAGCAGTGTGCGTCTATGCCCACGCCTCCATCGCGGTTCCTGCTTCCTTAACAGCGCCTTCGCGAATAATTTCACGCGGATCGCCAATGGGCGGCATCGCGCGCCGCCGCTCTCTCGCACCTTCGCTCTCCGTAATTTCTAAATTGGAGCACCGCGAGAGGCAAGGACCCGTATGGTGAACGGGCATGTTTCGATGGTATAACCGATCGTGCGAGTTCTAGGGCAGGTTGCATATATGTACGTAAACGTAGCTCGCCGTCTGATCAGGAGCGCGAGGTTAATTAAGTTCCTAATTTCTTTAGATCGAAGAGGTATGATATATATTTTTATAGATCTCGACGAGCATGACGGTGCAAAGGACTTCTCGTGCAAAGTAATCCGTGAGGAAATCATTTTCTCAATTTCTCTCCTGTTTATTCTTATTCGACAATAAATAGGAAACTTCGGAAACGTTTAAAGCACGTGCTATGGTTATGATACCATATACCTGTATAATTGATAATATATACAGGTAAATTTCATCGGCGTAAATCACATATCTCAATCTCGTCATTTCAAAGATTTACTCTTTAACGATAGATTAAGCAGTATAGATCATTTTACAATGAAATATATTTCATCGTATTTTCTGGTTGATTTGTAATATAGACACATACATAACACAAACATACACTCGAACGAATACGCGAGTGTTTCAAAATAATTTGATAAAATTAGTATTTAGTCTAATATGCGTGTATAATATTATTTTTAAATTCTTATCTTATTCCGGTTGAAAGTTGTTGTATTAAAAAGTTACAAATATTTTGCAACTATTTTTATTTTCATTTTTACATTTTCACCTAAAAATTTTCAATATTTTTTTTATTTTAGTTTTCACTAATTTATATCGATGAGCAGATTGCCCCAATAGCAATTGACATAGCTTTTTATAAATCAAACCATATATTGGCCAGATGTTTTAAAGTACTAAAAAATAATTAAATAATTACGAATTATATTGCTGTTATGAAATGTAAACTATATAACTATCTCAAACCATTCAAAATCATTTAATTCCTTCCAGAGATAAAGGTTCTCTGCAAATTACGAAAGCAACTCAAAAATGCGCAAAGTATATAAAATAATTATGAAATTGCAATCTATACAAGTTTTAATAATTGGTAAATTAGTCGATGCTTCACTAACTTTTAATTATTATAGATATAATTTAAACTTATATTAGAATAAAGTTCATGGCGTTATAGATATTAAAATTATCAATATAGTAATATTAATTATAATGTTGTACAATGCATTACAAAATATTTATAATAATGATATTACACTTTACGAACCGTGATTTATCTCAAAATGACGAGTAGATCGAAGTATAAAAAATGAATAATGGTAGCTACTTCTTAGTTATTTGTCTATTTAACTTTCTTCGGATCTTCGAAAGGCTGTACTACCAAAATGCATTAACGTCTATATAGTGCATGAATAAGGATAAGACGCGGCGTTGACACATTGGAGGAAGAGTGAAAAAAACTCACAACTCCTCGCTTACTGTCACCCAAAGAGATTCAAGGATACGCGTACAGATATAAAATATCTGTAGGCTTTGCCGGAACGATGCGCCGAGCTAATTGGAAATTAAAAAGTTGTTTATAAGAAAACGTCGCCCGGTGCTGACTTTCCTTCGCGGAGAGCTGCTGCCGTTGCGCAATCTCGCGCGCGACACGCGAAGAGCGAGATATACACGTGACCGGACTGACACTCTCTGATCGATCGGTTACTTCGGAGCGCTCGCTGCCTCGGACGCGGGCTACGTAGACGCGCGACGGACGACTGTACCGGACTGTACCACTACCAGTATACTTGGCTACCACGACGACGATAACGACGACGACGACGGGGACTCGACTCGAATTGTCACGTTCATCGATTATTTCTGACGCGATTTGATTGATGGCAGCGAGATTGATCGATTGTGTCGCGCGGGCCGAACGGCCGATCCGTGCGGCGAGGGGGGCGGGGGGTCGAGGCTATACGCGCGAGTAGCAGCTTTCGGTTCGGCTGCATCCGCCGTGTGGAACCGCGCGGTAATTTATAATAAAGTAGAATCGCGAGAGCCGGTAGAATCGATGAACGGATTAATGAATGCTTTACATTTATATATATATATATATCACTCGCAGCATGTCCCTGAGATAATTAATCAATGTGTAGCACGTATTTCGATCGGAATGGATAAGTTGTATATGTATAAAGTAAAAATCCATATGCATTTTGGCCAGTTGGGCATCTCCGCTTGCTTTTTTTGCCTCTGCTGCAGCTACACTGGACAGCCTCGGTAAAATTTGACTCTTCTCTTTAGCCGTCCCACCGGACGGAAATGTATAATCCGCGTGCGCATTTAACGCTGCCATAAGTGTAATACGCAATGTCCATTCGACGGTCGCAATGGAAAAGTTTTATTTTTTTAATCGACGTCCTCCGTAAATCGCAATTAATAAAATTCTCTTTAATATTCTTTATATTCGTCTGAAGTCGACGATTATTACTTTGTGTACGTAGCTATACATAATATACATTAAATTCTTCACGCGGTCGGGAATTGGCAAACCTCGTTGCTCTTTTTCCATAACTATACAAGCGATTATATTTCAAATGTAAAAAAGTCATAGATGTCTTTTTTGCCTCTGTACAAAGAGTTATTGCGTTTTTATCAGCGACCTTGGCGGCTTGATTGACTTCATTGTTTTGACGTCCAAGCCGACGTCCATCTGACCCAATTCGATGCCCGCGGGGACGTCATGATTCTTTCATAACCATCTTAAATTAGAAATCAAATATAAACTTTTTCCATTTTATCTACTTCGGAAATCTGATCTTGCGTATAAATGTTCTGTGAATTATTTAAAACTATCCTCAAATTTTAAGTTATTTTCTTTGATAAGTTTTAATAAGCTTTAAATAAAAATTTCTGCGTTATATGAATAAGCGTCTACGTTGAAAGAACAAAGATACGAGACTTTTTCTTAAAAATTAATGAAAACCTATATTATTGAAATAAAACCCGGTCGATTGTGTGCTAAACTAATGAAAAAGTGAAATAGGAATGTTTGACGTTTCAGTTGAACGATTTATTTTGTAATGAGAACTGATTAACGTATTCAAATCGATATAAATGTATAACAATATTATATGTAAGATGCGATAAGACGCCAACGAAGAAATTATAAATTCATATACACGCACACACACACACATATATATATATATATATATATATATATATAGAGAGAGAGAGAGAGAGAGAGAGAGAGAGAGAGAGCGAGAGACATACATGTATAAACGATATCAATATACATATAAATAAGCGATCTGGAACATCTTCATTTCGCTGGAACTTCTTAGCCTGTCCAGGTCGAATCGATCACTGCCAGAGCGGATCAAGCGGATCTGCAAAACAACAGTGCACTCGTCAAAAGCAGGAATCGACGTCGTGGAGGCATCATTAATAACTCGGGCTCGCCGAGCTTAATTCCGTAACCAAAAAGTCATGTCGCGACGCATAAACTCGGCGCAGCATAGTCACGCGCCGTGAAAAAAGAATTCGACTATGGGGGTATAAATGTGTGCGTGCGAGCCTGCGCGCCTGCGAGCGTGCGTATACTATATACGTATATTGTATACATGTATGTATATAATAGAAGTTATGTTGCATTCATGCGTTCGTCCCGTTCAAAAAGTTGCTGATGTCACGTAAAAATGAAAACACCAATGGAAAGAGAGGGAGAGAGAGAGACAGAGAGAGAGACAGAGAGAGAGATAGAGGGGTTTGCGATTTGCACCCGATGAGGAACAAAAAGCGAATGACGAGAGAGATGCGAAAAAAGCGAGCACGACGCTTATACTCTTGTTCTAAAGCCTACTTTGCGCGCCGTGCAATATATAAACTAAATCGAGTATAAAGTGCCAGAGTTCGTGTGCGTGCGTGCGCGTGTGTAAGGGAGGGAGGGGCGGTGGGGGTAGGGGGTGGAGGAGCGAGATCCAATCGATTTCCTGTCAGTCTGTTCATTTATAACTGACGAGAGCGTCCAATCGGCAGGAATTCGAGCCTCGCGAACCGGCCGCGTTGCTCCGCACCAACCGACTTCTGACTCCGATTCTTCGCCGCGGCGCGCTGGGCATGACAATCGATCGAGAGGGAGAGAGAGAGAGAGAGAGAGAGGAAAGCAACTCTGCAGATCGCACGTCCTTCATATAACTCAACGAAACAATGCGCATTTGATCGACTGATCGACTTCGCGTCCACTTCTCCGCGCAGCCTCCGCCTGCGGCCGATTCGCGTCCTTCTCGCCATCATCGGCTCGCTCTTTCTCGTCTTTGCCCGTTTTAAAGCTTTACAGCGAGCGACGGCTGTTCCGAGTATAAATATCTATGTGTGCATATAGTCATGCACGCACAATCTTATACGTCGAGCAGGCCAATAAAGCGTCGACAAGAGTCGATTGTTCGTTGTTGGTCTTTGTACCTGCGCGATTATTGTTATATATAAAGTGCACGGTGGCACGAGCGTACACACACACACACACACACACACACACACACACACACACATAGTCTTAATAGAGCAATGCCGATAATCGCGCCGAAACTAATCTTATAAACCGAGCGATTGCAAATATAGCGAGTATATAAAAAGTGGATAGCGGTATTGATCGGTGTCTAAAATGTGGGACAAAAGATTTTTCTCTTTTAGCGAATCTCAGGAAGGAGCGACGTGTATATATAGACCGTCGTTTATACGCGGCTATTGTTCGCTTAGTATATTAGGAAGCAGAGAAAATGCAGAAATAACAATGGAGATGTGTAAGGCAATAAATAAAATCGCACCGCGCCTTGCCAATTACCAAACCACAGCGACGGAGATGTAAATAATGTTTGATTCGTTATTAAACTTTGGTTGAATTAAAATGCAATTATAACTTCGAGGCGAGTCCACGTAATACGTCGTAAAACCAGCAACGGAAATGAAATATCATTTATATACGATTTAATTCAACGATCCAGCCGGCATTTTTCATTAGACGGGACTCTCGAGCGCCAAGAATAAAAACGCAGATATTATCTAAAAATAATTTAGTTTCTTTCACCTTGCGATCCCCGAGGAGTGTTTCCTCAACGCGTTCCGTTATAAACATTCTAAGCGTCGATCGCGCGCGATTCGAAATAAATCGGAATATCGCGTACAAGTATTATATCGAAACGGCCCGTACGACGAGCTAACGGTTGAAACGTTTACGCGGACCGACGTAAACGCGCATGCGTTACACCCGTAGACGCGCGTTTTATACAAATATGACGTGGAAGAAAAAATGGAGAAGCGAAGAAAAAAGCCGTAGGCCAGGGAATCCAGCGGCGGTCGGTGAGTCGACTCGCGCGCGAGGTTCTCTTCTCTCGTCGCCCTCTCGGCCGGCGTCCAAATAAACTTGGCGGCGCGCTTCCTATATAAATACACCTCTACGGCGCATCCGAGCGGCGAACCTCGCGTACCGATCCTCGAGCTTCTGGAACAATAACTCGGGACGATTCCGCGACGAGCCCCCCGAATCGACCGCGCCGGTTCGCGCGCGTTTCTCATTAACGCGGGCGTCCTCGTATATTACGCGCGGGATTTTTTGCGGCCCTGAGCGCCCGATTCGGGTCGTCGATTAGGGCCCGACAGACTTTTTTACACAGTCGCCGACGAAACGAACGCGATTTAAGCGCGCATCTAGGCGCGTACGCGCGTGCACCGTTCGGCCGAGGCCTTTTCGCTCTCCCGATTTATTCTTTACATTGGTATACATATATATATATATAAAGTATATAGATTTTTTGACTATTTTCTCGAACATTTACATGTAGGTTTCGTAGCTATGTTTACATAATTATTTCTTGAATACCGGCGCACATAAGTACCATTATTTTAAATATCTATAATCGTAAGAAAGATATATCCTGGTTTGGAATACTTTTATTTATTTGATAAAAGTCGCAAATTTATAAGTGGACGTTCTTTCAGTACTCAAAAATCGTTGCAAATTTGTCGACGGTATTGCGTATATAAAACGCTTTGCCAGCGGAATTATATCTTGCGAGAACTTGGAAAGAGCTGAAATATCTCCGCTTCCTGTCACTCCTTTTGTCAACGGATAAATGACACGATAAATATGGAGATTTCGAGATATGGAGATATATTAAAAAATAAAACAACTCACCTATGTATACTTACCGATTATTCTCTCCAATTTACCGTCTTATGAAACACACGCGGGTACGCATACATAACATATATCTATCTTATTCGAGATTTATGTTCGTACAGTGACGAGTAATCGTTGGGGAAGTATAATTAAATGAACGCGTCGCGACGGCGGCTACGCAAAAAAGTCAGATTCTCGAACGGTTGCCGGGCTCCTGAGAATTAATCCAAAAAGTATATATGTATCCCCTTCGATGCGCGAATTCCGAGCGGGCTCTCCGGGATCGTCTCGCGTCCAAGCAGGAAAAGAAGAGGGGCGAGGTGCAAGTCGCGTACCTATAAAAAGATTCTACACACAGGGCGTTGTGTGCTGTGTATAGCTACGCGACTCCCCGCTTATTACGTAACGCTTTGACTGTCGAGCCGCGAGTGCGAGTATATCTCCCGGCGAGTGCAGTGTTACACACGTGCTCGAGCTGGGAGGAGGAGAATCTACACCGCCATGAATGAAGCAATGAGAATCTCTCTCTCTCTCTCTCTCTCTCTCTCTCTCTCTTTCTCTCTCATTTTCTCGTTCATCCGCGCACCACCCGTGCACTCCACGCCGATGAACTCGCAGCATCGTGGTCGCACAGTTGCCCGTGGACTGTCTTTTGAACTTTAAGCCCTTCCTTCCCCCCGCCCCTCACTCCGACGATCTCGAGCTCAGACTCGCGGCCTGCGTTGTTCGGCACGTATGCCTTGACTTCGCTCTTTTGCTCGAGAAGCATTTTCAGAGTTTGTGTTTGCGCAGCGACGATTCGGTCGCCGTTCGAGTCGCCGTGATGGTCCTAAAAGCACGAGGGACACCGGGCGCGCTCGGGTCTCTTTAAACATTCCTTCAAAAATTCTTTCGTCCTTCTTTTTCTCCCCCCCCCCCTCCACGCGCTCTCTTTCTCTTTCACTCACTGGTTTTCGGCTTTTCCTTTAATCTTTCCTTACACCGTTTAAACAGCGTTGTGATTTTAAACAATGTTGTATTATTCATCAAACAAACGCGCGTTCGTGTATAGGTATATGATAATTTCGAAGATTTTCAAATCTCTGTAGCGTCGCGCCTTATGCTACTTTCAACGTAAAGTCAAGGAGCTAAGCAATTTTTTATATAGCGCATAGAAGGATAAACCGACCAATAAAATTATTTCAGGCGTGAATGAGCGACCGTAAGGCCTCGTATAAACTTCCACCTGCGCGCCAGGCTGCGGCATATTGCTCGCTCATATGTATATATACATACATACGTACATACATATATCCATATATATATATATATATATATATATATATATATATATATATATATATATATATATATATGGTTGCTTTCCAAGTTGAGCGCGAGACCAAAAGGACAAAAAACAAGTCCTTAAGAGGCTCAAGTAGTAGTGCAGGTATCCACGCTCGCCCGGCTCGGATGGAGATCGAGTTGCTTGGTGGCTGCTCGGATAGCCGGTCGGGAGGGCTGATGGTGCGTACGGTCGTCCGAGAAATTCAAAACGCTTAAATCGCCTCGACTTTTCCGCCCTTGTAATTTCGCGCGCGCCCACGATTCTAGCGATGGATATACGCCGCGTAGCTTTGTCTCTTCGCCGTCCGCTTTATGCGCCCCCCCTCCCTCTCTCTCACTCTCTCTCTCTCTCTCTCTCTCTCTCTCGCTCTCTCGTCGCGATGTCATTCTTCTTATCCCTCGTTCTTCATGCAGATTACCTACATATAGTAGACCGTTAAATTACGTTGATATATACGACGGTAACCCTAGCTGCATCTGCTTCATTATCTTCAATTCACTTATAATTTGAATATCGAATACGCTGCTATCTGAAGCGAGCGAATGAATTAATTAATATGGTCGATGCCTATGAACAATAACTGAAATAATAAAGTAATAAGTATTTTTAACCTTGTTCGGATTAGAAATAAAAAATTGAAAGCAAAACTTTATAAAATTCAATAAAATTGAAACATAAAAGGCGTAAGAGTTAGGTATATGAATGAACTTTATGAAACGTTCGTTAAATTATCGAAACAATATTAAATTATGATAAATTACACTCCGCTCGACCTCGTATTGTTAGTAAAGGTTCATCGGCCATGTTTGTTTTTTTTTGTTGCAGTTGCACACTCTTGAACAACGCTATGTACATTTATTTGACCAATATAAAATCAAAATATAAAAGCAAACACAAAGCAAAAGTATAATTCTTTATATGAATTTTGGAAAATCATTCGGACGCTCGTGCTCGTTTATAATTTATAGGCGATATTATATTTCCGGTATATATTTCGATTGTTAATGTTAAACAGTATAATGAGCAATAACGGCGGCAAACGCGAACTGATGTCGATTGTAAAATAAAGGGATTTAATAGAGTGGTATTAAATTTGAAATTATCAAAGCCACGAGCAATGGCATTAACTTTAATCTTTACAACTTTTAACGATTCAAATCATCCCCTTGTTTATTTATATACTTTTTTCCGTGAGAAAATCGATTTTATAGAATAACGAGTTTGCCCTGTAGCTACATAATCCGATATAATATGCAATACGAACGAACGTTATTGTCGGCATAAACGTATGAAATACATCCTAACTATATATATTCAAAGGTGTCCTAAACGAATTTCGGACCACTAGCGGAAATGTCGAAATGGGGGGGAAAAAAAACGGGGAAAAAAATCACGCAATAATAAAGATCGCAATAATAAGGTTCGCATGCACTCCTAAACCAAAACACTTTTGCTCTTCGTCACGGTGCGTTACAGAACGATCCAGCGCTGGTCGTCTCGCGTTCGATTTCTCGTCAAATAAGCGAAGAGAAGGAGGAGGACGAGGAGGAGGACGAGGAGGAGGAGGAGGAGGAGGCGGCGGCGGCGGCGGCGGCGAAGGAGGAGGAAGGAAAAAAGGCAAAAGAGAGAGGAAACAGGCAGAACGAAACGGAGATGAAGAGAGGAAGGACGGACGATGGGGAGGGGGGAGAGAGCTAAAGGCAAGATACAGGCGAGTCGGCAACGCGAAGGAAAAAGAACGAGCCAAAGAGAGCCCGACGCGCGCTCGCTTCCTCCGTGGGACCGCGGGATTGACAGCTGGCGCAGAAGAGTCATCATCCTCGGCGCTTGTCTCGTCATCGTCCGTCGATCACCGCGCCTGCGCGCTGCCCGTGGCCATGATCGCCTCCCCCCCCCATCCACTTCTCCCCCATCGCGTCTCTTGCGGACGATCGGCGTGGATGCGCGAGTTGTTCGCTCCGTGACGCGCGGCCTTCGGCGCGAGCAGGTCGTCGGGATTCGAACGCTGTTCTCTGAAACCATTGGCTAATCGCGGCCAGGGTAGTGGAGTAGCGAAGGGACGTGGAAGGGGTGAAAAACCAGGTTCGGAACGAAAATCATACGTATATATAGAAAATACGTTTAGAGAGACAGGTCGGGTAACTGATATCTTTCCGTTAATTAGGGAGCAAAGTCTTATCTTTGTAAACTTTTTTATGATACGATGTACGAGAGAAACGAAACTAGGATAGATAGCTCAGAAGACGAGCATCCGTCGCGAAAACGGAATGTCCCGAGATCGAATTCCGGCCGAAAAAGTCAAAGTCCACTTTTTTCTGACTACTTTTCCATTTATTGATCGTTAACGATAACTTATATACAGAAAAAAAACTTAATACACCAGTTAAAATTTGTTCGTTAATAATCGTCGTAACAAGTTTTCTGCACTAGTATAAAATTGTGTTAAGTATTGAAAAAATTAAATTCTCTGATATATAAATAATTTATAATATTTCTTATCAAGTCTTGAAGTTTACTTTACAGTTTTGTCAGTATAGGTGTATTTATTTCTTAATTAATTTTTTTCATAATCTGTAGGATGAAATCCTTATAAATAAAATCTAATAAAATTTTCAAATTTAATTCTGTAGGAATATGTTTTATTAACATTTTGGTGTAAACTATTGAGAAATAATTTTAAAGTAATTTAGCTGATTATGTTAAGTGCGTCATTTTCACACAATGACCATAAATATATATATATATATGTATATGTATATATAATGTATATATAAAATATCTGAAACAAATTGATATTATGCATGTGATGTCACAATATGTATAGTTTTGTCACATACTTGCAAACACTGATGAAGTAGGAAAAATGTTAAAAACGACTGACCGAAGAAAAAGACAAGGCTGCACTAGTGTCAGCATTAATAGAGAGAGAGAGAGAGAGAGAGAGAGAGAGAGAGAGGCGAAGGGTACCACCTGCTAGGACCAGTGCTGCGTCATTGCGAGAGCCTTTGGTCTGCGCCGAACGCAAACTAAGCTTTATTAGATACACGTCGCTCCGATTGATTCAGATTCTTGCTGGTGCGCTCAACCACCCTGACGAGAACAATAAATAACCTAAAAAAGCGCTTCGGTTCTCGAGTAGTGTATAGGAGACTCCGGTATGGTCGCTGTAGATCCCCGGGTTGTACACGTGGACGTCGGTCTTGAGCGTCTCGGATCTCCAAAGGCGTGCGAGTTCGCGAAGCCAGGGGATTCTTAGGAGTACAAGCTGCTGATGAAATATTTGCCCGATGGCAGTATTGAGGTTCAGAGATAATACGTTAAAAGAGATGGTGATGAAATTAAGGTCGATGCAAAAAATTTGATAAATACAATATAATTGTGTCCAGGGAAATTTTTACGATTGTACGAGTTGCTCTATAAATAATAATATCTATAACGTCGTAATTATTTATAGGATTATGATTTCAGTTGGATAATAGTCCACTGTACGATAGGAAATTCTCTATATTTCTATTCGTTTTCAATTGCGTGTTAGATAAATATATACAATAATAGTACACGGGATGCTTAATAAAAAAATAACTTGTATAAAATAATTGCGCAACTTTTTCTATGTTCTGTACAAATCCGTTAAGCGTTTTGCTCGAGCAATGAAAAACTTAAAAGCTAAGTGAAATTGACAAAATTTAGGATGTGGGAATTTGACTTCAGACTAAGAGACTTGAAGCTATAGTGGGTTTTAAGTTTTTTTATCTCTCACGGTTTTGGTAATTACAGAATTGCAGTTGTCGATTAGTGGTGCTCAAGAAGGTTAGAAGCGTTATTGAAGTATATTTTACAAAACGAGAAAATTGCCTATGTGTTTTAGGACCAAATGCTCGTTAGATACGAATTGAGCAGTCCAAAAAACTATTCGGTACATATATATATATATATATATATGAGTATCTTTAGCAGATTATGATTTAGTTTGTGCTTCTGTGGAATTATTAAAATCAATCGAGATAGTATTATTTGAAAATTTTAATCGCTAGGATTGTGCGGTTTGCAAAAAATAATAAGTAAAAATAGGTCAAAAGTAAATAACGCTAACGGAGCAGGAGAAAATTATTGGAGAACCTCGAATATTCGCCGATGCGCATTATAGGTGTACAACGAGCGACCCTTGTTCTCTCACCCCCCTCCCCCTCACACTTCCCGCTCCCCAGGGCTGCTCCCGTGGCTTCCATATATATATACATCGGGGGAAAGTGCAGAGCAACGGCGAAACAGTCGGAGATTGATGGCTACTCCATGACTGACATTCCATCAATCACCTTCGCGTGCAAGCAACACTTGGGCGCGCGGGCGCTCCCGCTTTCCCGCCTGTATATAATATGAGCGACCTGCGGCGGCGGTGTACCTCCGACGTTTTTCCCCTCCTATATATATTACACGTGCACAGCGAGGCTTTTCTCTCTTCCTTCCTATATACACGGAGAAAAGTCAGCGTGCGAGCGGGGAGGGGAAGGTAGATCCTTCGGACGGGTGCACCGCGCCGATGCAGTCTCGTCCTACGTGCGCATCCTAGTTCCTCGTGGTCATTGTTGCCCGCCCCCTCCCCCCACCTCTGAACTGACCGCGCATTATCCTACGCACGCTGCCTCTCTCTCCCTCGCTCTCTTTCTTTCTGCCCCACCCGCTCTTCGTAACTCTCACCGCGTCGTTATTATTATCCGACCGCCCCTCTCCCTCTTGCTCTCTTCTCATCTTTCAAGCGTTCTGCCGATCTTTTTCGGCCGCAACGCTGCTGGTAGTGCGTATACGCGTTACGTATACAGGGAGCACCGGACGCCTTACGTCCCTCCTTTTCACCTGTTCGCTCCTTTCTTGCCCGGCGCGCCTTTTCAAGACTCGGCTACTCAACTTTTGCGCTTTCATCTATGTATCTTCCGCCTCCCCTCTCGTCCATGAACTTTTCGCTCTGCTCCCGCGTACATTTAGTGCGTTCGCAGGGGTATCGTTACATCCACGTTTTTTTTCGCACGACGTCGCTGTTGGTTTCTTTCTTGCATCGCTCGTGCATTAGCTGAAAAGCGCCGAGCATCGTCGACTAGGAAATGAATCGATTCAATAATTTATGATTCTTAGAGAAGGGTGTATTTATAATTTTGTAATCGCATCGTTCCAAGAATTTTTCTCTTAAATTTTCTTATCGCACAAAATGAATTTGCAATATGTCTTTGGAGCTGCGAGAAAAATATAAGTAGCTATACACTTATTCCCTATTGTAATTATCTATAAATAGTATTTTATTTGTCTTTCATTGTGAGCTCGAGGAAAGAAACAAGAAAAGGCTCGAAAAAAAGCCATAGCAGGAAATGATTTGTACTTTGACCGGCGAATGAGTAAAAGATATAGGAGTTATAATATATCTGGCATTTTCATTTTCGTCCGATGACTCGGCATTCTCGCCCCGACATTACCGCTACGGATACGTTGGTATACCATAGTTCTCTATAGTTTTGTAGTCACCCCGGCAACCAGAGACTATCCGCTGATCCCGCTCTATTTAATAGGATTTTCGGAGCAAATTAAACTCCTCGATAATAGGTTTTGCCGATATATGTCAGCAGATGAGATGAACGTCAATATGATTGCCGTTACGTCCTAGGGAGTATGTGCTACGACCATGAACGGGAAAAATTCATTTCTGACCGAGTAAACAGCGCCAAAGAGGAGCTTTTGAAGTTGTCAATTTTTTAGAATTGTAATTAATACGAGACAATATCACGGTACAATTGTGATTAGTATTATTCGTATAAATTCATAGAATGCTCGATCGAATATCGAGAGAGGAAGAGAGGCTAGTTCTTCCATTGTGATAAAGAAATTTCATTTAGCTATATTAGAACGGTTAGAATGGTGTCCAACTATAATTTCAATTAATATTAAGATTATAGGTGAAAAATTACCACCAATAATTCATTACTCTGAGTAATATTTTATTTAAAAATATTAACTTTGACAATATTAACCATTGACGAGCTAGGTTTTATCACAGCCTACAAAATTGTCATAATACAAACGTGTCCAGAATCTCAGAGAATTTGGAGAATCCGAATTAGCGAAAAGTGAGGCGGAAGGAGAGGGGATTTGAGGTGCGGCTTTCGAAGGACACGTGCCCCTTCCCCTCGGTAATTCGTCCCTTTGGGCGTATACGGTGAGTGGCCAGGACGTATCAATCGGAAGGCGGGTATAAGTTTCCGTTGTCGCTGTTGCTGCTACCGTCGCCGTCCGCCTCGCATCGTACGCCAGGCGTCCGGCACTGGCGTTTTGCTCCGTCGCGGTCAGTTTCGGCGGCGGCGGCGGCGGCGGCAGCGCGACGGCAGTGTCGTTGACAGCTGGCTCTGCCGCGCACGGACCTGTCGCGCATTCAGCTCATGTCCAGCACCGCGGCGCCTTTTATATCTAATACTTATACGTGCGCCTCCACCTACGCCGCACCATCCCCCGCGCTATCTATTTTCTTATACATCCTCTGTATGGCGCTGAGTGCAGTATACGGATTCGTTTATATATGTATAAAAAAATATAATATCGCGTCGTCTTTGCAACTTGCAGCATTGTTGCCACACCTTTATATAGTTTTGCCAAAGAACTGGACGAGACTTTGTTCACTCAAAAGCCAAGACTCTCGCCATAATTGATCTCAGACTTCGATCGGACGAAATCGATTTTCGAGTTTTTCGTCTAATTTTCTTTAGAAAGTGTAAGCTTTCGCGAAATCTCAAGTTTTAGTCTCGAAAAGGATGCCCTGTTTTTTCTTCGATATCGTTTATTACGACTTCCAAGGTAATTTCCCGTGCTCGATTACTGTATTTCCTTATATATTTATGTGTCTAAGTATTTTTTTAATTATTTTTCATTATTGTAGTTTCCAGTACTTGGCTAATCAAATATATTTCGAGAATAGTAATTTTGCGCCCAACTCAAATACACATTCGAGTATTTTATCCAGGGCTCTGTACGCAAATCCTGGACTATCCTTTTATTTGATTTCTTTAGTTGTTAAACTCGTTCCGTATTCCAAGTTCCTAACTACGGTAACGAAACATTTCTCTAGCGTAATCTTAAAATAAGAATAGAAAAACTTAGAAAACCATCAGCCGGGCGATGCACGGCCAAACGACTCGGAAGTTCTCTTCTTTTATAAGTCTCCCGCTCGTATAGAAGGAGATGGGGTGGGGATGGGGAGGGAGAAGAGAAGCGAGAATCCGGTAGGAATAAAGGAAAGGGACGAGAAGGAAACTTATCTTCTCATGACGCGTTTGATCTGGCGCTCTCAGCAGTGCTCTCGAGCGTTCGAGGAGTGCAAATGAGAACACATCCAATGCCGAGTGTATTCTATATATATATACACATACATACGCGTTCCCTCCGACCCTCAGGAAGGATACACCAGGGGAAGAATGAAAGGAGGAAGTTTAGTCCGGTAATTACATTCGCCGTGCTCTCCCGCTCCCTCTCTCTCCCTCAAATGGCACGGGCGCGGAGCGGGCGGACCGCGCGATCTCATCCCGGGGATCTCTCTGCATTCTCCTCTGCTCCGATGCCCTGAGCGCACATATATATGGATATATATATACACATATACACATATACACATATACACATATACACATATACACATATACACATATATATATACACACACATATATATATATATATATATATACGTATATACACTGGCGCGGGACGACGCCCGAAGTTTATTTTGCAGAATTCGAGTCGGGAGAAAAGCCAAAAGACGGACAACGAGAGGGAGGGAACGCGGGCGGCGGAACTGCGGAGAGGGTCGAGGCGATGGAGGGAGAGGGGAGCCAGGAGAGGGATCTCGTTTTAAAGAGCGAAGGAGCGCGTACCGCGGGCTCTTGGATCGAGAGTCTTTCGAATGTATATATAGGTTCGCGGGAGATAAGACGCCTTCGTTGCTCCGAAGCGTCCCCCGGTGGGGCTTTACGTCCCCAACCCCTCTCCCGCACTCCTCCCTTATCCCATTCCTCGAGCTGCAATATTCGCCTGCAATTGTTACCCACACAGAAACACACACGCACAGGGTCGGTGCGCGTGCGGGTGCGATCGGGGGTCGGGAGAGGACGAGGAGCCCGGGGTCGGCGGCCCCCTTTAATAGTCGGCCGCCGCTATAAGCGCGAGATAGCCCTCTGTTTCGAGTAATTGGAAGGTGAAGCACTCCCTGCCCCTCCCGCTCCCCGTCCCGCAGTGCCATGCTCCCCGTGCGCACGTACACGTAGCTCTAGGAATAATATAATACGCGCGGCATGGGACTCGAGCGGCGCGGCGTCTGCGACGTGCTTTGCGACGCGGATCCTTGCGGCGCGCGGGGGTAGATCGAGGAAAGAAAATTGGCTCGGCTCGGCTCGTTATTGCTCTTCAAATTTGACGAGAGTTTTTGAGGGATGCCGTTGCTTTAACGGTGGCTGCTCAATGGCAAGCGATCTAATGGGGTTTCAACTTTTCCGAGCTTGCTGGATTAGCATAGTTAGCTTCGATACTTTGAAAAAATTTCCGATATTATAGCTGTTGCCAATTTATTAAAGGCGCGGCATTTATCAAAATTCAAGTACCACGTTTCATCGAGATTTCGATACATATAAAAGCGCATAAATTGCCCTATTACACATCGATTAATACCCAGAAAGTGCTCCTGTTAACATAAACAATCGATCCTGTAGAATATAAAGTATAATCCTGTTTAAGTACGAGAGTAGAAGAATGCCATTAGTGTTCTTATTTTTCATAATATCGTTTCAGCTATATGTTTAAAATATATTCGGAACGACTGCTCTTTCTACGAACTACAGGTACGCCATTGTTCATTACTTTTCCAGTTTTTCTCATACGCGACAATGGATAAGCAATGCAACTGAAATTTTTCACATTATCTAATATAATTTATCAATATACTTTCAGTGTCTGTACATTGAGAAAACAATGCGCTATGAACAATATCGATATTTTTGTGACCTCTGATAATTAAATATTTCTTTCAAATTAACACCAATTCTTTGAACCTATCAATTTTTTTCTTTCGATTTAGAAATATACATAGGCCCTTGTATTTAGATTATATTAAGAATATCGTTCGAGCGAACAAATTAACTTTAATACCACTAGCTTATTCGTTACACTAAATAAATACTGTTAATTATCCCTTCGTCACCATTGTTACCTGCAATTCAGGAATATATTTCTATGCACAATCTTTGGTTTTTTCTTCAATTTAGATATAGCTGAGAGAATTGTTGATATTTTAGGAATGTTTTATATAATTTTAAAGCGACTAAAACGTAAAAAGAGAAAATAACGGGATACGTGCTCTTTAAATCACTGGAACAATAATGTTTTGCTCTATGTATAATGTATATGTAGGAACACTTTTCATGCTTTACCCGTAATTGATGAATCATGTTTATGCGTGCTTCGCAAAGCACATTTAGACCGTAAGCTTTATTGATAGGATTTCTAGATTGACGTTCGTTAATGCTGATAGAGCTTTTGACATATACTACAAAAATTTCCTGACGTTGATTTGTAATGGAACACGTGTAATTATATTCGCATCTCTCTCTCCCTACCTCCCTCCCTCCCTCCCTCCCTCCCTCCCTCTCACTCTCTCTCTCTACACACACACACACACACACACACACACACACTTGCTATAATACACATGTGAGTGCATTTATTTTAATAAAATTCTAATATAGTCGTGAATGACTTCCGCTTTTTTCCGATTGTCATTTATCAATTATTATTGACTGTTCCATTTGTTTGTACTTTCAAAGCCTGTACGTTTTAATGAATTAAAAAATTTTACGAAATCGTGTCACAATCACGATTATTAATTTTGCATTTAAAACTAAAGTTCAATTATACTCTATTAATACATATACACACACACACACACACGTATATATATGTCGCGTAGAATTGTAATTTTATATTCTTCTTTGCCAAATTAATACTTTCTCCTCTCAAGTCAAAAAGTAAAATAAAAAAACAAGGAGTAGTCAACGGGAACCTAGAGTACAAACGCTATTCTGCGGAAATTTCATTATAATTCCAAGCTCGTGCGCAAGGTGTGCAGTGTACGGCGTCCGGCTTAGCGCCGAATTTCCGAACCTCCCATTGGAATCGCCGTGGCCGCGTCACCACAACCGCTTCCTTCTCCTCTTGTGATGTTCTCTCCCTTTCTCGTACGTTTGCACGTGTATGTGTGTGTTACTTGCACGCGTCGCGTTGAGACGAAGACGGAACGCCGCGCGGGTCGAATGGCAAGCAAGCGCGCGATTGATTCATTAGACGCGCGTGCCCGGCTTCAAATCACCCAGAATAGATTCCGAGACCCAGAGAGAGAGAGAGAGAGAGAGAGAGAGAGACGAGAGACGCGCCGCGGAATGCCAAACCCACGGCTAATCCATCCTGCGTCTTTATTGCCCCCCGAGACATTTATAAAAGCTCCCGGCTCGGGAGTGAGAATGACAGAGGGAGAAAGAGAGAGAGAGAGAGAGAGAGAGAGAGAGAGAGAGAGCGCGCGAGGGAAAGTCTAAGTTGCGCTCTGTGGCTCGATTATAAATCCGGCAGGGCGCGGGAAGAGGGGCAGCCTATAGTTGAAGAATGCCTATCGTTGCAATGAAGGACGCCTATAGTTGGTTTTTTAAAAAAGAGGTGACGGGAGGCTTCTCCTCCTGCCCCCCTGTCTTTCTTCCTCCCCCACGCGGTTTTGATCGAACTTTTTCGATGTAGCTGTCTAGAAGCCGCTGCTCTCATTCGGCTCTTTTCACGTTGCTCCAGTTTGGGTCGAGCGATCAACAATCGAAAACCACGGTTCGCATTTCATTTTCCTTTTCAGACGTTGTCTACTAAATTTTTGCGCAGATTTAGTAACGTTTAAACTTTTAATTTGAGCTCAAATGCTTTCTTTGCGGTTACTCGATTTGCAAGAACTGTTTCTTTTCTTATCGAATTCATGATAATATTAGAATTTTTTTTAATTCTGCAGCAAAACTGCAATTGATAAAAATCTTTTTAATATACTCTTCGTTATCTTTGATTGTAGTTGCTAGTTATCAAATGAAATAAGACGATTGAATTATGTAGGTGTAAAGAAATTAATTAAACGACGAATAATGAATATTCCTGAAGCATTTTAGTACAGTTGATTCATAAAAGATAGAATTAAATGAAGAAATCAAATACAAATCAAATTTAATAATGCAGTAGTTATAATAGTGAATTTCATTATTAAAATAGAGAAGATGGATAATTTAATGACAATTTTAACATGATTCACTTTTAATTTGCATCCGAAAATGGCCGAAGAAAATTATTCTGAATTATTATGAAAATTCGTTGAAATGGTAAATTTGCGTAGATTACAAGTGCAATGTAATAATATGTGGAGCGGAAATTTTGTCGATTCCGAGGATCGAAAGAGAAAAATAAATACACTCCGCGAATATCTACCGAAGAGCGCATAAATCTGAAAACGAAGACGTTCTTATTTTCAAACGCTTGGCTTCTCGTTCGCCTCGCTATTGTTGCTCTCGGCTTGTCCGTCGCGTCCTCGTTTCTCCTCGTATTCCGTTTATTTTCCTCCAAACGCAGCATTGTGTCTTGCAGTCGCGAATCACTTTTACCCTTTGCTCGACTACTCTCTTTGCCCTCGCGTGCGAGTGTGTGTGTGTGTGTGTGTGTGTGTGTGTGTGTGTGCAGGTCTCGTCTCGAGCGAGTCGCGCGCGACGCGGCTCACCCTTGGCCCCCCGCCCCGAGCCGAGGCGCGGGTGCGGCGAACTCGGAAGCGCAGTCCGTGCGTCCATCGGAGACTCCCATGAATTTCTCAAATGGACAGTCAGTCGTTGCTCTGGCTCTCGCCCCGTCGTCCCGCGCACTGCAGGGCCCCCTCCGCACGAGGGCGGAAGCTATTAAGTCCAACGCCGCGCGCTTCGGGAGATGTCCTCCTATATACTCCTTCCTCCTATAGACGCAATAGAGTCGCTGCATCGTCTTCGCGAGAAGCCAGCGGCGATGGGAGGGGGGGGGTAGCAAAGAGCGAGAGAGAGGGAGAGAGAGGGAGCGAGAGGGAGAGAGACCCAATGAGAAACGTGGATTTACGAGCTCACGATGACACAAAGTATATCGCAACAAATTGTCCCGAGCTCGGGCGACTGTCTCGCTGCACTAATTTTAGGAAGCTTTACGTCCGTTGCGGCGGAGCTCGACGCCTACCCCTCGGGTTAAAGCCGTTTCGTCATTTCGTTTTTGCCGTCGCCTCCTTGACGCTCCCGAGAAGCTTTTGACCAAGTTTAACTTTAGTGCGAGGATAAGTCTCTCTCCCTTCACCCTGCTGCTCGCCGTCTCTCGGTGCCCGGGCTCGAAAATAAATGTTTGGAATTTGTTTACGGCGCGAGACGGTGTCGCCGGCTTACCCTAGTCCGCGGTTTATGGCCTCTCCGACCCCCCCCCTCCCCCTCCTGCCCCCTCTCTCCGCGGACGGTTAACCTGGATAGCACGATCTGTCGCGACATCTTAGTTCTCGACGGTCAAGCGACACCTGTTTCCTTCCTTTCTATTGTTTCTGCTCGGTTTCGCTCTCCTTCGCCGATTCATCGATCGGATCCCTCAAGAAAGCTTCCTTCCATCCGCCAACGCTCTCGTCCGCGAGCTACGAGTTTCGACGGTCGAACTGTAACGAACAGCGCCGCTCGGTCGCTGAATAAGTCTGGCGGTATAATATAAAGTCTTACTCGACCGAATGAAGGGGAGATCAAAAAGGGGGGAAAACAGAGTAGCCAGTAGTGGGAGCAACCCGAGCGACGCGGCAGTGGCGGCGGGGAATAAATTTCCGAGAACGGCAGGTAGCGCGCTAGAGCAAGCGTGCCGCGTTACTCTCCTTTCCCTCGCGTAGCTCTCGCGGCGCACGAAGAGGGAAGCTCTCCTCGCGCGCGCCCGTTCTGGCACTAAAGTCCGCGGGAGTTGGAGGGAGCTGGGGGGAGCGAGTCGCGCGTCGGCGAGGCGCCCTAGACAACACTGTATTCACCGACGGAAAATGTCGCGTGACGAGCGCAGCAAATCTTCCCTACCCTATCCTATTGCTTCTCGTCTCTTTTGTCTCTTTCCTGCCCGTTCTCTTTTTTCTTGCGCTTCTAGCTTTTCGCCTTCCCTCCCTACCTCCCTCTCCCTCCCCCTCCTTCTCACCGCCATCTATTCCTCGCTATCTTTCTCTATCTCTCCCGGTATTCCCGACGTTCTTTCGCCGCCGCCTTGAGGAATCCACGTACGCGTCATAAATACTCTTCTTCTCTCTCCCCCCCCTCTCTCTCACTCTCTCTTATCCCTCGTCTCGTTTCATCCCCCCGGAACGCGCGGCCTTCATCTTCGCTTCTCTCTCTCTCTCTCTCTCTCTCCCTGATACTCCGGGGTCTTTCCCCTCGTTCTCCTACGCTTTCCCGATTCGTTCGCTCAGCCTCGCGCCATTGACGTTTTCCAATATTCCGAACTGCACTGATTCCATCTGGGGTCCTTCGAGGTGATTTCTCCCCCCTGCCCCCCCCCTCTTCCGCCTCCTCCTCCATTTGCTCCTATATCTTGCTTTCTTTCTCCTCTCGTTTTCTCTCCCACTCTCTCACTTTCTCTCTCTCCCTCATTCTGCCTCGTCCGATCGTATTTTCTATACTCGCGCCCTTTGCGATCGGGACTTGTTACTCCAACTCCGTCTCGCTCTCTCAATTGCGTTTCCGGGCTCGCATAGCAGTATGTATAGGAAATCGTAACAGCGGTGGCGCATCGCGTGCTTATTTTATTCTCGATCGCGGGAAACGGGGGACGTGCGAGCGCAGAGGAGCAAGGAAATTGCTAGCTTCGCGTAACGAAGCAGCTTTTATAACTTTTCTTTTCAATCTATCTCTGAAATAAGATTTGACCAGATTTGATCGAGTCTAAGGAAACTTTCATTAACATCGGGGATTTCGTATCTAAATTACTGGAATATCCGTGTTTTCTCCGAGTACTTAATTTAAGGATAAACAGAATAATAATCAAAGTTAAAAAATTAGTGCAAAACTCGCAGTTTAGCAAATTGATAAAAATAAATTAAAATCGTTAAACCGCTTACGAACAGTATATACACAATTAAGAATCTTAATATAATCATATAAATTTGGGAGTTTTTACAAAATACAGAAAAAGTGAATTAATGAGAAAATAAGAAGAAAAGAAATTTAGTCCATGTAATATCCGAAGTTATCTAACGAATCGTCCCTTATGTTCTTTCCAAACTGCGACTGCGTTGTACGTCCTCGCCCATTGGACTCTCGCGACAATTATGCTAATCACTTCGTCGCCCTCTCCAACTCGGTATATATGTACGTTTCTATCTATCTATCTATATATATATATATATATATATATATATATATATATATATGTATATGTATATATGTATATATATGTATATATATGTATATATATGTATATATATGTAGATATATGTAGATATATATATATATATATATATATATATATATATATCTATATATATATGCGCAATCGCGTTAATGCGCGCTAATTAAGCCCCGTAAATTTTTGCCGGCCAAACTGCGCGACGCGCGCCAAAAGTGACGGGGGAAAGAAGCGCCGTGAATGGGCAGGGTGGGGCGGAAAGGCGAGCACGCGGCGGAGATTTGGCGCCAACTCTCCCGCGCGAACCTATTTTATGAGCATGCGCCGCGCGACTGTCATATATATATATATATATATACACATATACATAAACGTATATAAACCTGCAACACATTCTCGTTATCTATATGTGTACGTGAACGTTGTAGGCGCGGTGCTGAAAGCGGCGAGGGCGAGGTGGCACGGGTTTGTTATGCGTCGACCTTTACCCAACGACGCTTGCGCGAGCGAGCTCCCGTCTCCCACACCCTCCGCCCCCGCCCCCCGCCTACCACCCCTCGTCCACCGGCTACCCCTGCAGTCGCGCCAACCCTGACCTGATTTATGGGATTCTGGAAGCGTCTATCTATACACTACTACCCCGGACTCGCGCACCCGCGCCCCCCTTTCCAGGGATTTTCCCTCTCTCGCGGGGCGCAGTCTCGGCGTCGTCGGCGCGCCGACAGCTGGCTAGTGTTTCTTCTCGCTCGCGCTTTCTTTTACTTTCCTTCTAGCTCTCTCTCCCTCTACCTTCCACCCGCTCACTCTAGGTTTCTGATTCCGTGAGCCCAGTACTTTCTCGACTCGACGCATCTACCTAAAAGATTCTTTCTTTGTTTAAAAAAGATGGAAGTTGAAGAATGTCATCGCAGCCATCTGGAGGAACTACATGGATATAGCTTACTTGACATAATTCTTACGAAACACTGCGTATCTCTGCGCTATTCACTATATTAATGAGCTGGTAGTTGAAATCATAAATTAGTATATACTTTAATAAAGCACGCCGAGAAAAAACGATAATTATGAACTATTAACACAAATCCACTGTATGCTACAGTACTTTTCTTTTTATCATTATCAATACTTAATCTTCTATTTTCATTCCAAAATTTTTCCTTATACTGGAGTGCAATAAATATTTCACTAAATATTATTGTTAGATAATTAACGTTGGACAATTATGAAATCTCTAAGATTCGAACTAATATAACTTCGAGTGGACTTGGGCTGAGTTTCGTTCAAAGTAGAAAGCGGTAAAAAGAGACTCTTATGCATTCTTACGTTACTTTACACTTGATTAACTATTTAAGAGGGTTGAGGAAATAAGTCGAGGATATATTAAATTGAAGGGGAGAAAGTGTTCCGCTCATTTGATGAGAAAAATGTAATTACTTTCAATACTTATTTATAGGCGCATTATACTCGGGACGTTTAGAAATGAAATTTCGAAAAGTGCAGGATTATCGCTTTATTTATTGCATTTGCTTATTTATGTACCTCCGGCCGAAGTACGGAGTATTGATTTTTTTCCCAGTACGTCGGTCTCCTACGGTGACAAGGAGCTCGTCAGCTGTTTCGGAATATATACGGCAGTTACGTTACGGGTCGTCCGAAAATGCGGCGGGCATGCCTGTTGTATAACTGTATATACGCATAGTAGGGGCGTTTCGGTGAATTCGGTTCTTCCACCCTGTTAATTATGGCGACCGAGGGGGGGGGAAAAAGTGTTTTATTAGCTTTTTTATGAATGGAATTACGTCGGATCCGGCTGTAAATAATAGTGATTTACTACTTGAAATCATTTCGGCCGACGCTTTGTGTACTTACCGGCTTTGGCAGAAATTTGTTGCCCAATAATCGGAAATTTCTTTATTCGGCGACAAAGTTATATTTATTATCAAGCAATTTATGCAATATTTGAATTAGACCCGATATACGTACCCAATATTTATAAATATGTCTTCGATCAAAAATATATATAACATAAACTTTTGAGTGCGTAGTAACACCTTTGTTTATTCGTGTGCCAATTTTACACCACTACAGGTCTATACTAAATAATGAGCGCTAAAATCATTTTCGATGCTTTTCTACCACAATTCCCGAGGTGCCTCGGCGCTCCTGCGTGTCCGCACGATTGCTCGGATATTGCGTCGCTATGGAAATCAAATTCTTTGTCGACCTCATTGTCAAAAAATAAAAAAAAAAAACAAAAAAAGAAGAGGAAGGTGCGTCTGCGCGGGGCACGTCATCAATTATAATTACTAATAATAAAAAGTAATCTCGACTCGAAATAAATCTCGCGGGAAGAAAAGCTCTTCAAGCGTCAAATCGTAAAACTGTCGCTAATAAATCTCTTAAAAAAAATTTCTCGGGAAAAAGAGAAAGAAAGAAAGACAGAAAGAAAGAAGGGAGGAGGGGAGAGCGGGAGAGAGCGAGAGAGAGAGAGAGAGAGAGAGAGAGCGAAAGGTGGGTCGCCAGTGGCATCATATACACCGCGGGCGCGTGAGCAAGACGGGCACTGTAGAGCAGCACAGGCAACGCGGAGGGGTGTACAATGAAAGAAGACACTAAATCAGAGTGTCAAGCGACTTTCTCACTCATCGCGATTTACATATACGCGTCGTGCTCCGAGTGCACCTTGGGAGGATCAATTTGTTGTTTTCCCGTCAGGGCCGTTCCGCGCTCGCTTTCCTCCTCCCGTCTCCGTCTTCCGGCGCTTGCTCTCGCGCAAACATGTGGAATTAGAGGGATAGCAGAGGTGGAAGGGCATAAGAGAAAGAGAGACTGGCGGTGCGGCACTGCTCGTGAAAAGCCGGATCTGTGCGTTGCGGCTGATATTTTCCTTTTTTGCCCTCGGAAAATCAGAAAAGGAGGAGAGATGCGGAGATGAAGAAAGAGAGCGGCGGAGGGGGAGGCAGAGAGAGAGAGAGAGAGAGAGAGAGAGAGAGAGAGAGAGAGAGAACAGAACAGAAGAGACACAAAAGACCGAGTGATTTGTGTCGTTCGCCATTCTTTTGACCGCACACTCCGCTGCGTACCCCTGCTACCGCTGGCGCAGGGCTCTCTTTTCCTTCCTCTTCTCTCTCTTTTACTCTCTTACTCTCTCTCTCTCTCTCTCTCTCTCTCTCTCTCTTTTTCTCCACCTCCTCGTCGTTGGAGCTTCTTCTTCTCTCTGTCTCCCTCATTCTCCATTCTCTCCTAGATATGGCCGGGGTAATATACGAGTCCTGCATCTGTTCCCCGAGTGACGCAACGTCCCGCCATAGATCACACCCCGGCTTTTAGAGAGTGAAGGCTGTTAAGAGCGAGTGAGCGAGAAAAGGAGCGAGAGGGAATGAAAGAGAGAGAGAGAGAGAGATAGAGAGTGAGGTTGGGGGGGGGGCGAGGGCAAGGAGAGACAGACGGGGTGACGTACTGTTACTGTTAAACTCACTACCGTCTCTCGCGCTGCATGAGCTCAGAAAATGTGGGCGCGCGACGAGAGTGTGTGCCGCCCATGCACGTTTCTGCGTGCGTGAAACAGCCACACAGACACATATGTGAGGGCGCACGCGCGCGCGCGCACACACACATGCACGCGGAGACGGAGGGCCGTGGGGACGAGGGAGGAGAGAGCTCGGGGCTTCTTTATCGCGTATACTTCGTGAGAAAAGACGAAGGACGCGGGCGGGCGGGTAGAGTGAGCGAGCCATGAAAGGACGTAAAAACCTGCCTAAAATAAAGAGAAAAATAATGTTTCTTAAAAAGGAATGGATGGCCTTGCGATGGCTGTTAACGTTTATATGGATAACGGGTGACCAACGACCCGATAAGGGCGCCGGTGGATTATTAAAGAATTACGACTGCTCGCTGCTTTTTCGGTTGTAGCCGAGGTTTTAGTCCCGTCAACTGAAACGACCGGACGCGGTATCTTGAAGGGCTGCTTTGGCAAGTGCGTGTCTTGGACATTCTTTCCGAAACTCTTTCTCTACGTATCTTCATTCGACTATATATTATCGCAAAGCGTAATAAATTTCATTAACTGATTTGGGGCTTGCTACGTTCGTTTTTTCCGTCTAATCCTGCTCTTCTAAGTAGAACCGTGTGCATAATTTTTAAAACTCGTTTCAAATGTGCCTTTTATTTTTTATCATTATCGACTTGTAAATTAGCGATTGCCGTTTCATCTGCGAAAAGTTAAAACGTAGCAATGAGCGGTGGCTCATCCAATACCATTTTACCGAAATCGCGTACAAAAACAAGTTCGTATTTTAGAAAATTTATCGGGGAACGAAACGAAGTACAATAATATCGTTTCCTCCGAGCGGGAACTCGAAATCTGCACGGAGCGTAGTTTACGGAGGAACGGTCGGGGGTAGAATATAGGCGAATTTATCGGTCCGCCTTACCTCTCCTCCTCCCTCCGCCCCTACTACCAACCCACTACCCTCGGTCGATGTCGAATCGAGTATAGAGAACCTACAGTCATTTCCGAAACGTTCCAGACCTTCAGTCAGGTGCGCCGAAACAAATTCCCTTGAAAAACACCATCGGCTTAATCGAGCCGGCGTCTTCCAACTTTCTAACTCATCATTTCCGCTTTTAATTAAATTTTTATCTTTTTTCTCCGCTCGGCTTCATGCTCGGTATATTCCATTGGGCTCGCCCATTATGTTTATAAATATATAGTTTATTTGGGGATCCAAAGCGGGTAAAAGTTGAACAATAAAAAGAGATTAAGTATACGGAATTTCAAGATCGAAACGTAGAACGTCTTCTAATATTTTCTCTCCATATTTCTCAGAACAACTGCAATGAGCGATTAAGCGCGCCAAAGTGATCGAGCATAGATCATCGGAAGAAAAAAAACTGGATACCGTGAATTATAAATAGAGCGTGTGTGTATGAGGGAGAGAGAGAGGGGGAGGGGAGGGAAGAAGCGAAACGTAGGCGTGTATGTATGAGCGAAGCGATGGGGAATGTGGAAGCGTTGGGGGAAGGGAAAAACAACGGGAAATTTCATCCGGGGCGCGAGGGCGAGGAACGGGCAACCCTCTCGATAATATAAAGTAAAGTACGGCGCACCGAGGCACCGGCACCGAAGCCCATATCGGGGAAAGATATATGTATATTATGCGCGCTGGGGAGCAAGACGCGCGGAGAGAAAATTGCGAAAGCGCGCGCGCGCGCGCGGAGAACGAGTTTGTTTTGTTTATTATATGTGCGCTCTTACGCGCGAGCCGCAACTGTCGGACCAGCGCGATATGGACGGTTAGTGCAGTAGGTATATTATAGAGTGCGCTGCTGCGTGTGTGCAGAACGGCCCGTCGAGGCGAGAGAAAAGAGAGGCGAGACGCGCCGGGCCGTCGAAGCGTGCGGCAGAGCGCCGCGGAATTAGAGAGGGACGGGGGCGGCTGACGGGTGGTGGGAGGGCGCCACATTTTATCGGGGCACCCTTATGCCCATTATTCCCCTATTCCGACAGGGCGCCCCCTTTCCACACAGAGAGAGCAGGGGGAAGCAGCGGGGAAGGGGTCGGGGGTAGAAAGAAAGCGTGAGCGACGCAGCGCGCGAATTAAAACGCCTCATAAATATCTGAAACAAAGGCAGCCCGTTTTCGAGGGCGTACGGTTCTTTTTCTCCCTCTCTTTCTGGCTCTCTCTCTCTCTCTCTCTCTCTCTCTCTCTCTCTCTCTCTCACGAAGATACACGACTGCAAACGGCGATGTGCGCGCTCGCGCACGCGTGAGTAGTGAGGAAAAGCCTCGGTCGCCGTTATGTCGCTCGCTACCATAGTAGATTTTGTCTGCCTGCGCGGGCGTCTACTTTTCTTCGTCGTCCTCGTCTTTTATTTCGGGCGTCCATCGCTGTCGAGATGGGAAAGGAGGCAGATCCTGGACTGGAGCAATGTAATTGTGCGTATATATATATATATATATATATATATATATATATATATATATATATGTTCGCACATATATGATTTTGCAGAGCTTGTCAACGGATGAACGATATGCGCAATGGCGGTTAAAAAAGGACCAACGCCGTTTTGGAGTTTCCCAACCGAGGGTCCGATCTATAGAGATTTTTCCAACGTTTATGTAGAAAATGCAGGAATGCTGGAAGCTCGAATGAAAATTGTGCCCTTTTTAAGAGAAGGCCTTTCTCATCGATCTGAAAGTTCAGCTATATTAAGTTAATCGGACTACATAGTGTACGGTGTGCCTTAAAGTAAATTATTGCAATAGATAAGAAGCCTATTGTGTGTGGGAATAATTTGTAAGGGAACGAGGATTATAACTGCTCTTTATGGGCATTAAAATATAATAACGCATTTACGACCTCGGCTCTTCTCTATGCGCCTGTAATTGTTTATTCCAAGCATTAATTCTCTTTAGTTCATCATGATAAGAAGAAAAAAAAGAACGATCGCAATGCCTTCATTAGCTTTCTCATTCTATAACACAAGGTGAATTCTCAAACGCATAAGATATCGATAAGCCCGGGACGCTTGTTCTTAAATACTTATAGAGAAAGTAGCCTTAAGTAGTCATATAGATAATTAAACGATCGGAGATTAAAGCCCCCCCCCCTTTGCCCTTGTAAAAACTGCGAGCATCGCAGCCCTCGCATTAGCCTCTGGGTCCGAGGGATCCGAGAGCCCCGTATAAAGATGCCCATCTATATATAGCCCATAAACAGCGATATGCTGCTGTATCTATACAATATAAATATATTCTTTGCTTTTCTTGTTACAGGTAAGTAGTGGTGTCCCGTCGTTCCTCAAAAGCGAAGGCTGTGCCCGGAGAGCCCCTCGGTTCCCGCCGGTGTGCCGGACGGGAGATATGCGCAGCAAGCAGCAGCCGAGGCCTTCCTTCCGGTGGCCGCAGCAGCGCGGCGATAACATTCCCGGTAAATACTCACACATACACATACGAACACGTAGAAGTCACAGGCACGCTCTAGTTGCAAAACTCCGCATCCACCTGTATATTATATTATATATATGTATACCTATATATGTGTAGATATATGTACGTATGTATATGTATATATATGTATGTATGTATATATATATATATATATATATATATATATATATATATATATATGTATGTAAGCATGTATGTACCACCACTCCGTTGTATACGTGCGAACTCTCTCGGATCAATGTAGCTATATGTGCGCTTGTGTCCTCTCTGGTTGATACGGACTTGATTGTTGCCTGTGAATTATCCCACGTGCATGCGCGTATATAGACCTCCGGGACCGCTGCTCCGGATTCGCTCGACGATCCGTACAGCTGCTACAAGATTCTAGTAGAAAGTTCAATATATCTTTGGGAATTGCTCTAGAATAGAAAATTTGTCCCGGATTCATTGTCGTTTGAATTTGGATTGATCTTATGCGTACTTATCGAGGATCGGGATATAAGGAAGCTCTTAATTTGTACGGAAATCTAATCTGAAAGAAAAATGCTGAATTACTGAATCGAATCCAAATCGAATGTTATTATAAGTGAACCTTCAACCCCGAGACGGTAATAAACAATATTAAATTTTTAAATTCCGATGTTAAATGTTTGATAAAAATATTTCAAAAATTTTATCGAGACATGAGACTGTAAAGATATCTAATTCGTTGAGATCGCTGAACGCAATTGAAATTATAAAATATAAAATGTCCAATTCAACTCTGATTATAGAAATTAAGAAATATTTTTATACGAAGAATGGGCAAGCTTAATACCCGCCCATGTAAAAATCATTGACTATTACTTTTGGATAATTTTCCCATTTATATGAGAGCTCTTCCGTATCTGTTTACAACGATTAAATAATTCAGTAAAAAAAAACATTAATATAGGCATTTATGGTCATTAATAATGGATAAAAAGATATACCCGATCAATTACTGATCAAATTTTTTTTCTTCAGCTTTTGACTAATAACTGAAAATTCAAATGTTCACTGCCTTTCGGTTGGATTCAATTATAAGGCCAATATTTAGAAATTAAAATGCCATATTTTAGTTTTCATTTGGAATTCTGAACAGTTGTAGAATCTTATTAGTCTACTTGAACATTAATGGGCATTAACACTGACCAATACTTGGTTTTTGAAGGATTAAGAATATTGGAAATACTGTTGAAAATGTCCAATAATATATTACTGACCATTCGAACTAAATCTTAACCTTTTAGATTTTACTTAACTAATCAACGAAACAATGATAATTAGAAACTTCATCTCTTATGAGTTTACAATTATAGCCGAGTACAACTCACAGCAACGCCTTCTAATCTATATATTTAAAACCCGATATTTACCTATCTATTTATCTATCTATCAGTATATTTACCTGTTTATCGATCTTCTCTTACGAAACGCTGACCAGTGAGCACACATTCGATTCGCATTGCAAATTATGTAATTCAAATGATTTTTTTCGATCGTCGCGCTTGTCCGTGATACCGTGTAAGTATATATAAAGTCTAACGTAAATTGTAGTCAATAGTTGTACGGATTAATTATTCAAAAGAATTCAAAGCACCTTTGTCAAAGATTATATTAAAAAAAGAAAAAGTACCTCGTTGCGCACAGTCCGCTGCGTCGGCTGATATCATTCATGATTCTTTCATAAAGTCCCCCTGCCAACTGTCTCTATTCCCTCCCTCCCTCTCTCTCTCCCTCCTTACATAATTCGACTATTAATCATTTTAATTGGAGGCCATGGATGCGATGCGATTGTTCCTGGGCGATTAGCGCAATTTCCATCGCATTTATATATAGGCTAAACCCGCCGCGCGGGAGAAACTTCCCGCGCGCACGCACGACTGCGAGCCGGCATTGTACCGTCTGTCGCGAGCGCGCGACTATATGGGGAAATAGAGGAGGGGTGGGGATGCGCACTTTGTATCGTCGCCGCATACGTCCACGTATATATATACGGCTCTTCTTCTAGCAGTTTATATATATATATATATATATATATATATATATATATATATATATATAATATGAAGCACGCGAGCACGTTAAGTGGAACGAGGAGGGAGGCTACTTTTATTTATTAGTATAAACTTTTATTCGTTATATATGTACGCGAGTCGCATGCGAGCTGTTTAACGTGGCAGTAGCGCACACCTACAATTAGCCAGCCCTCAGACCCACGGTTAATCTTGACAATCGCTTATAGGCTCTTGTTAGCTCGTCGTCGGTCGATGCAACGCGTCGCACGCGCGCCCCGCCAACGCCGCGTCGGGGCGGTTAATTGAATTTATCTCGCGCCCGCATGTGTACATTGTACACACACACACACACACACGTACATACATATATATATATATATATATATATATATATATATATATATATTATATACACGCACCTAAGCCCAATCGTGTTCTACCGTTGAGCCTAGGTGTATATATTATACATATTAGCGAATTCCAGGCATTTTTAGGCACGCGCGTTTGCGATTGTAAAAATGCTAGGATTTTAACGTTGAAATTTAACGTATAACTTATACGGTTTGTACAAGGGGCGCATTGTGCGCATCAATTGCACAGACCGAATGGTTTGGACAGGATTGTTCCGGCCACTGGAATACAGCAGTAGTGTATTACAATACCGAAATAATTCCCGCGGTCTCGTCCATTTTATGAATATCAAAATGAAGATTATTTATGGAAGATATACAGATATTATTTCTCATTGACACTTTACTCGAAAATTCGATAAGGACTCGGGATAATTGATGGCAGGAAGATCACAGGACCAAAACGTATTTATCTGATGAAAAGCTTTGTCATAACCCATGTCTCGATTGTCTAGTACATCCTGACCAATATACATTTTTTTCAATTTCTTGTATTATTGTATTTTTGTATTATTGTATTTTTTCAATTCCTTCAATTACTTCATCAATTATTTGTATTTTTCCAATTGACATTTATACAGATATTATTTATATAATTGTTTATGTATCTTAAGTGATACTAATACACGAGTCGACACGAATTCTACTTACCATAATATATTCTAAAATATTCAAATATATTATTTTTCCTTCGCTGTTATATATTTTTAAGAAGCGAGCATGGAAACTAACAGCCTAATATGGGAAAAGTTTTACAAGTTTTAATAATGAAAGAAGAGCGGAGAAGATTGTGTGCATCTCAGTTGAAACGTGTAACTCAGTCGCCCCCAATTTATGGATTAAATGTATTTGAGAGTGCAACTGACAATTTGTATAAAAAATACCTACAGTGGTCAGCTTCTCGGCTCTTACGAAATGCATATTCAGATATTTTCTATAATTATCAGATTCTTTTCAAAATTGAATTTAACATGTTTGCGTTTTCTCAAAATAAGAATTACTTTTTCATTACATTATAGCGTCAATTACTTCTAACAGCGATTGAAACAAAACGACTTTTACATATGAAATAAAATTTTAACGTGCGTTATAAAAAGAAACTTAAGATGGATATAGAAGAAAATCAATTAATGCTCGTTTACATGTAAATTATTAATTTAGAACACTCAAACTGTAGAATATTTTTAAGTGTGATTTGCATCCGAGTATGCGAACCTGTTTAGGTAAAGGGACATATTTGAAACTAGTGTTAAATCGGTTCAATCTTTATCCAAGTATATTTTCTTTCTTTGAAGGATTAAAATTATTATTTGAGTATTGTAAAAGGAGGTAAGATGCCTGTGACTCCGACGGCGAAACTATATATACAAAAATAATTACCAAGCTTTAAAAGCAAAAACGTAAAATTTTATTTCGCGTATACACACACACACACACACACACATATTAGTTCAGCGGATTTTTATTTGGCGATTCAATATACAGCGCGACAAGCGTAAAAATATCCGGCATCATTTAACCAGGCAATAATTTTCGGCGGGCCCTCGAGTCGGCGGAGACCGCTGCGGATTGCATATAGGTGGGGGGAGGGGGGGTATTCGACCCGCGGCTCTTTCGAGAGCGTCGCGCAGCGCGCCCGCCGCGAATTTCGGGACTTATTTGCTCATTACCCGTGTATGACGCGCTTTCCATCGAACGGGTTTCGAGTAAGTTGTAAATTCCCAAATTAAAATCCGGCGAGGCAAGGACCGCGGGCGCCGCCGCTGCCTCGGGGCCGCGCGGGCCAATAAAACGCGAGCCGGGGGATTTTATCCACTCGGCGAAATAATTTGAGCGCGCCGCGTGGCCGCGTCCGCGCGCGCGCGTTCATTAAACGAGCGCTGCCCCTTGCTCTGCCGCTCCCCCGCTCGCCCGCTCCCCCCTTCCCCCCCTCGCCCATCGCTCGCTCTCTATCTCGTCCCCTTCTTTCTTCCTCGCTCGTTCCGATGCCGTCGAGCCGCGCGCCCGCGCCAACGAAAAAAGGTCGCGCTCGACGTATTCGAATTATCGAAAAAATTCATCCGAAACATCTCTCCCTATCTTCAATAAATAACTTGATAAAGGAAAGAGCCTGTCAATGTTTATTTGCGAAAAACGCCTACATACCTGGCGGCGCATAATGTGCGGGAGAACGGCGGAATTCAATTTAATCCGCGGCCGAGCAGAGCGATAAATTCTTCCAAATTTTCGGAAAGAACCAGATTCCTCGGAGACCCCCAGCCCCACGCCGCCCTGCCCTCTCGACCAACCGTCTCGCCGAGCCTCTCGAGGACGCGTAATACGAGCCGATCCGAGCGGGCCAGCGCGGAACTCTCGGTCGGTGCTTCGGCGAACGTTCGCGGCGCTTTTGCGGCCGTCTGCAGCGCTGTCGCGGACCGCGCGTAAATCGGCCCGCCCTCTGCCGATGCACCATAGGCTTCTCGGCTGCGAGCCCGTCCGCGAACGCGACGACCACTGGTATGTTGTACGGGAGAATCGGCGAAACTCGTCTCTCGACGAGTCATTTTTTTTCCTCGGACCCGGTACCGCGTCGGTATATTACAACCTCGCGCTCTTCGTCGGTCCGCGTACGTCTATATTCATGCACGCACGCGTGATGCGGGGATCGAAGCCGTAAATCGATAATTTATGCCTATCGTCGCTGTCGCGCCGCAAATAATACCCGGCGCACGGAGCTTCGTACAGTCGACGAGATTCGTTCTCCGAACATACGTATCATGAGTCGCAAAACTTTCCTGACTCCTATATAGTTTTTAGCTCTTGTGCGCGCGCGCGCGTCACTCCCAAAATCATAGTAATAATAAAAAAACGAATAAATAATAATAAGCCCCATCAAGTGTCGAGTGATTCGACTTATCACGAATACATACATACATACATACATACATATATATGTATATATATATATATATATATATATATATATATATATATATAGCAAGTGCGGGTAAGCGAGATTAATGGCGATGCTTGCTTTCGAAAAAGGGGGAGGAAAAATACGCGAAATAAGAGAGTGGGAGGGGGGAGAGAGGGAGAAAGAGATAAAAAAAAGGAAAAGAAGGAGTGCGAACGTGGCGAGAGCACGCTATTATTTATCTGTTTACGACCCGGGGAGGATTGCTATTATATTATGGCTGACGCCTCGGCGAGTGTCTGGCACCGATGACAAAATTTAATGGAGTGCGATGGATTCGATCGTTAAAAGTTCGACGATTGAGCCGGACAACGGCGCGAGCGTAGCCACGAATCTTTTTTTCTCCCCCAAAATTGCCAGGTCTAAATTTGTATCGAAGAAGAACGTTTGTGCCATACACACACACACACGCACGCACGCACACACACACACGTGCAAGGCTACGTTGACGACAAAAAAAAAACAAAAAAAGAAGGGGAATGAAAAAACAAACACGGGACGCACTTGTTGCGCTAATGTTCGCGTAAATCACGTCGAAACAAATGAGCTACGGACGACGCGCGCAAAATGCAATACAAACGATGGACGAGTTCATTTCCAAATCAAGCTGTAAAAAGGGCGCCAAGGCTGACGTCGATATATGATCGGCGCTGGATCAGCGCGGCGGCTAATGGCTTTCATTACGCGATATATTTCCAATTAAAAAGTCAGAAGAGCGAAGCCGACGCGTCCGGTGAGAAGGAGAGAGCGAGCGAGCGCGAGAGAGAGAGAGAGAGGGGGGGTGGGGGAGGGGAGCTCGACTGTATAATAAAATTTAAAGGTTCGCGTAATAAAATCGTAAAGCCCGACGACGGAGCTAATGCGCTCTTGTAACGAGAGCCCCGGCATTACCTCTCCATTGTGCTCACGCGCGCGCGCGCGTGCCACGGAGCCCGCGCGGCGGTGGCGGTGCCGTTTGCTCTCTCTCCGTCCCCTCCCTCCTCTTCTTTGCGTGCGCGCGGCGCGGTTCTAGGCCGCTGCGTTATATTAGGATCGGCAATGGGCATCGACTCGCGAGCGCGCATCGAGAGACGGAACCCGCGCAGTACGTAGGCATGCGTGTGCGTATTCGTGCGGAAGAGCCCCGCGCACGCGGCCGGAGAGGAGGACGCTAGGGCATAAAGTTACGAGATCTTGGCGCGCGGTTCTTTTCATCCTCGCTCGTTCTGTAGCCCCGCCCCTCCCGCCACCCCCGCGCGCACTCTCCCATTGCGGCTTTGCATTTTATATTTACGATCGCTGCGGTCGGCCCGCGTGAATCATACGCCGAAGGGAGTTAGATGCCCGAGACACATATCTCTCTCTCTCTCTCTCTCTCTCTCTCTCTCTCTCTCTGCGCGTGCGCGCACACGAAATGTCCCAGTGTGTGTTCTAGTATCGATACCGTCGGCCCGCGGGAATATTGCGAGCATCGCGAAATTCGAATTCGCGAAAAAGACGAAAAGGTAGGGGCTTGACGCACGATCGGCGAATCTCAATTTGAGCAGGAAAGCGTAATTGCGTTGGCTTGGAAATCGATGCTCGTGTCAATACCTAATCACAAACGAAAATTAAGTGAGCGTGAAATTCATAGACATGTTATTATTATCGATTGAAAAAGAAGTGCAAAGAAAGAGGACAAAGAATACGTATGAAGACCTTCACCGATAGTGTCAAAACTGCATTGTTATTATCAAAATCAGTTTCTCGCCAGCTCCACTCAAGTAATCTGGGTTTGGCTTCTTTTTGACTAATTCCTTTATCTCAACACCGATCTTGTCTTTTGTACACGTACCATTAATATATCACGTAGATCACGAATTGTCGAATAATTTTCGATTAGGGGAACCAAAACCTGAGCCAAACCAAATTCTAGTTTTGAAGAGAAAAGGAAATTTCCTTATCAGTGGAATTCGAAAAAGATGCATGTGTATCCTTGCTTGTTACTTAGAAAATGTTTTAATATACTTATTCATCAGTATTTAATAAGCTTAGAGCTTTAATTTTAGACTCTATGATATAAGAATTGGACTTGAAATGATTATATCTATATATAATAGCTATTATTGTCGTAGTCAACGACTATAATTACACGTAACTTGTTAAATTAAAACCTGTATCTACTGGAAATATTAGTTATATGCAGCGATAAATTGATGGCGTGCTAATTGAGAAAATTTCGTAGATATAATAATGCCGCTATTTTCGTAGATATAATTTCGTAGATATAATTATTACCGCTATTTAACAAGTACGTATTAGAATAACATGTGGAAGATTTAGTTTATGTATATAAGATACATAGACATCAAGATATAATGGTGAATATTAAGCCAAATATCGACGGTGAAAAAACTCAAAAATATATGGAATACTATTGATTGTCTTATGACTAATGTATTTCATTTATTTACAGTTCCCTTTCTATACGTACAACATGTTTTGCACTCTTTTGTCTATATCTAAGTTTTTATTATATAAAAAGGTAGTGGTCCACTGTAATGAACTTGTTATTACATATAAATTGTCTTTCTGTATAAATCTGACCAAAATGAAAGTACAATAGTTGTTAAAAAATTGCATTTGTGGAGATAAGTTTATTAGAAATTTTGTACCTTTAATGCTATACTTTTTTTCATACCAATGCCGAGCGTTGAAATTTTGATAAATTAATGAAATTCGTTGGACTATACAGGCCAATTTTTTTTAGGGTAGTAGTAATTTGTAAATTAATAAATTATTTTTTTTTGGAAAGGCAAGAGCACTGTGTCTTGCAACTTTGCAAACCTCTTTTATCGAGATAATCGAAGTGCCTCCATTTGGTTTAAATCCTTGACCCATATCCAGTGACCTCTCCTTTTGTCAGTAATAAAATTAACTTTCCAATAATATTACTTATTAGAGCTTCGGCGCTCGGTCTCTCTGAAAGTCTGACCAAGAGCCGCGTCATCTCTTTCCCCAAACTCTCACGCTGTTCTACTCCCGAATGTAACGTGAACGGAAATTCTCATTTCGAGGTTATTTTAAATCAATCATCCGTTCGCCCTCTTCTTGGACTCGCACACCATCCCCTTCTCTTCTCTTATATATACCACTCCGTGCAAGGTGCAGCTTCCCGTCACGGATTTGCCCTCTCCTCTCCCACTCATTTTGCCTCGCTTCCCGGATTCGCGGTCTGTGCAAACTTGCGTTGTTTCTCTTTTCTTTCTTCCCATATAACTCGAGGCGACTGGGCGCGCATCTCTCCATATATATACTGGGAAGGAAAAGATATCGTGCGAGAAATAAGGATGACCTCATGCAATGATAGGATCAAGTTTATAATACACATTTATCGTTCCATCCAGATGAGCTTTTGGAAAATTGAAATTTGTCCAAAGTGGGACAGTTCGATTAATGTGTAACGTGGATGGGAGCAGAAGCTGCTGTTCAATAGCTACTGTATAAAAGCACTTTTCGAAAATACTTAAGATGGATAGTTACACTTTTATTCGAAAATATGAACTGCAGTCTTGTATCTTACAAATATCTTTGCACTCTTGAAAGTTTGGAGAGGATAAATTTGAAAAGAGTGATTATGAAAAATTCGTAATTAAACGATTACGCGTTTGTCACCATGTATATTTAAATTTGGATTGGTATTATAGACCAAGCATATAACTGTTACATAATAAAATATAATTCCAATAATACATCAGTTGTTATCTTAGATTGGTATTTTCTGCAAGAAGTCGATTTAGTAAATTTTAAAGCTATTTTTCTTATATTATATTATATTATATTGCTTTTATATCAATATCTAACATTAGGCTGTATGGAATATTATAAGATTTGAATAGTTAATTAAACTATTAAATGGAAAAGATATGGTACTTGAACTTTTTCCGTAAATAAGAAAATTTATTAGTTTTTGTCCAAAATGCGCATTTAAATATTATTCTTTAGAGATTGATTTATTAACGACGAATCCTTTCTTATTGGGAACTTGCATAACGTCATAACGGCCTTAAATACCACGCAATACTATTTACGTATATTTAATTATAAAATGCTTTCTGTGCCGTAATTTATTATCTTAATTATATGGAAAAACAGTACAATATTCTAGTATTAATTTTCATCGCTTGCGGATACCAAATGACATTTTATGACTGGCCTGTGACGGTTGAACGCTTGTCTGTAACTTGCTGTAACTAGCTGTAAGAAACAGTCGTAAAGCTGACCGTACCGGTAGCTTCTAAAATTCCACTTTTACGCTACTTTGATCGTTGCCAGCGTGATCACTTCTATTTTTTAAATTAATCATTTTATCGACAGAAATTAGCGACGCTTCATTTAATTACTGCAGAAACTGGTAACTGAGAGATATATCAGTGTATGATTACAATACCTCGCGTTCATTGGAGTTCCCAATAAGAAATGGCCTAATTTTGTAATCTTAAAAAAGTAGTCACTGTTAACGAGTGACCTTTTCACTTCTTTAAGGATATAGAAATTATATAGAGAATTCTGTATTTTAGTGGAATTTACTTTGTCAATGCCAGATAGGCTTAAGTAATTTAATTACAAAACGGAACATCACATTATAGAAATTTCAACGCAAATAGCACGTTGCTGGCTCTAATGAGCGCATGCACGTAGATATAGTATACGTTCGCACGCGTATTTATACGTCGCATTATCTCCAACCCATCAGCGTATACATAGAGAGACGAGAGACGCAACGAAATTCCGCGTAAAGTTCGATCATGGAGGCGCGCGTGGACGATAGAGTATTGTGTATATTATAGGTATATTTACGGGCTATGCAGGCAATACGATCGAGCGTCAAATCACATCCTTCAGGCCCGACGTAAAGAAAGAAGGAGCGCAGGATGAAACGGCGCGCAGGTGCGTACGCGCGCCGCGCGCTCCGAACCGATTCGCCGCGCGAGCCGGTCGCTATTAATAGTCGTGATGTAGCTGCGGATGAAAACGATATTACAAAGCTGAAATCGACCTCCCACGCGCCGGCTTCTCCATCGTCTTCTGGGTGTACGCGCCTGTTGGAGTAATGGCCGCGATTTAACGAACGCTCGATTTCTCTCTCCTACAAACGACGGGTGTGCCGTGATCGGGGTAACGCTCTTCGTCATGGAGCTGCGCGCCGGTATTGTTCCACCCAGGATGGAACGAGCTTGCGGCGCGTCGATGAGATTCGAGTGCTTCGCGGGAGTCGGCGACGATGTATGTAGGCTGATTGACGCATTCGTGTCATTCGACGTGTCCGTTTTTTTAATCAATGCCCGTATACGTACGCACTATTGGAAATTCGCCTTTGTTTTCCGATAGCTGCGCACGAGAAATGAACAGTTTTATTATAATATATTCATAAAAAGAGTTCAGTTACTTTATGCCTGTGCAAGCGTGACATCTGACCATACTTTAAGTGTGATTATTCTTACTTTCACCAAGATCCGTACGTGTTGAATCGTGTGTATAACTGAGAGCATTATTGAATATATTTGAAATCAAATTGTAGAACCTGTAACGTCGTCTAATTAATTAGTTTAATGAAACTTCCAAAATAAATAAAACACCATGAAAACTTTATAAAACTTTTAATCGAAGGGGTTCCAAAATAATCGGAATATAACGAACGTATAGGATTCCTGAAAAAAGTTATACTCTCATTATACTCTCAAAATTATGTTGTTTAAAACAAAAAGAAACATTTAAATATATGCTCGTTCAATTATAAATTTTCAAAAGAATTGGATATTTCGTCTTGTATTTTTTATCTAAATCCGCTCTGGATCACTGAATCACCATTTTAAGCTACCTAACGATACTCTATACGCTAATGTCAGAACATTTATCTGTTTGTATTCTTTGTTCTTTATTTGTATTATTTTTCAAATTTCGGAAGACTGACCTTCGATTGACTAGGTATATTATTGATAAAAAGATATTTGTTAAACGAGTTTTCAGCTTTGTTTTGAAGGTGAGCTAAATATAAATTGAATTGAATTTTTCATTGGTACATTTCTTGCTTGAATTAGTTCCACGAAATAGCAACATAAAAATCGTTGTTTTCTGCGTGAGTTTTAAAACGTTCTAACGATTTACTCGCAGTTTGCAATTCTTTATTTCAAAATACATGTTTTATTCTCAAAGTTCATTATTAATATTTAATCGTTTAATTTAATAAATTTTTTTAATCGCAGAAAATGTGGCGACCTTTTATTGATGTTAATAAGATCAATTATTGAACTTTAAATTAAACGCGTACGCAGAAGATTTGTTTTACTAGATTAATAAAGTTATATTTTTGAAATTTACCAAATTTCGAAGTTATACCGAGAAATTCTCGACGGTTGGGTTTCTCGGAATTTGCTCCTTCTTTCCTGGCTGCGGCGGCCCGATCACCACTACACCAATACAGCAATACAGCAATGCAGCGCATGTACGTAGAGACCTCTTCCTTTTAGCAACAGCGCCATCGCGGATTTTTCGAGCTGAGTAGAGTACATGCGTATTCGAATTCCATTAAATTGATAATTATAGCACGTGTAAAATAATTTGATCTATAGGTATTTGAACGTGTTTTATATTTGCGAGTAAAACACCAGACCTACTATAGATTACGGCGTATATATTTATGTATAAATGTAATAAATATATTTTTATATAAAAACGAATTGGAAGTGAATTTAATGTTAAATTATGAACTTCCTCTACAAAGAATACATCAATTGCAAATATCTCCATAAAAGTGATAGTCTGCTGAATAGTTTATTTATGCGATTAGTCCATGTAACCATTTTTGTAAATTGTGATTTAAAATACGCAAATATGTTATTTAATCGATAGTTAAAAAGAAAATAAATAAAAAATACGGATGGTAAAAAAAGACTATTAAAAGATACCATTGGAATATTAAAAATAAACTTTCATTTGTCTAATGTTTTTTTTTTATTAATTCATCTAATAATTTGGTTGGCCACAAAGATTGGAAATATGCGTTGTGAATCTACTGACAAGCTATCTCGACCGAGGTTTTGACATATGCACGACAATTACGGTCTTTGCCTTCCTGCTTGTAACTCGCTAATCATCGGTATATAATGGGATTAAGTGCTATAAGATGTGTTTGGAATACAAGTATACATACATTATAAATATGATATCGCATACGCAAATGTCTTATTTCGTCGAGAGAGAGAGAGAGAGAGAGAGAGAGAGAGAGAGGAACATAACTGCTGAAAAGACGAGGTAGAAGCGGGCAAGGGCGCAGGAGTGAGTATTCCATATATAAATTTGAAGTGTAATCGTACGAGTCTGAATATGACAACGAGGAGAGGACGTCAAGAGCACGTCAGTGGCCGACGATATATAATAGGGCCGCGCGCACTCCCGCGAGGAAGGCTAGCACGAGCTGCAGCTACATAATACATACATGGGATCCCCGGGAAAAGGAGTATACGTGTATAGGCGCGTCGGGGCAGGTGCGCGCAAAAGCACCGGTCCCCCGGCATCGGGAGAGCGATAAAGGAGCAAAAAGAAGCAGGTCGGGGAGAAGGAATCTCCTCTGTCTCTCTCTCTCTCTCTCTCTCTCTCTCTCTCTCTCTCTCTCGGCGGTGCGCGTAGGCTGAAAACCGGTGGAGCGTCGGCACCGGTCAGCGTCGTGACGCGTGACACGTGAAATCCCGCGCGCTCCGCGCGCATACGCGGGCGCGCGGGAAGAGAAAGAGGGAGGCTATATCGGTGCGCGCGTCTACTAAACGAACCTCCCTCTCCCATCCTCCCCGGCCGCCGCGCTGTCTCCGCTTTGATTTCAAAGAGCGCGAGAGGAACCAACCCCCCGACGACCGAGGAATATTCATTTAAATATCTGTCAATACGGGGTCGACTCACTCTCTCTCTCTCTCTCTCTCTCTCTCTCTCTCTCTCATCTCTCCTTCCCTTTCTCCCCTTTCTTCTCCGTTTCCTCCCCTCGTCGGCTCACTCGCCCCCTCGGACCCGCGACAGGACTCGAAAATCCTCGATGCCCCGGGGCGAACTTACGTCGCGCTCCGTTACCTCTTTCCATTTTGCAATCCGCGCCCTTTGCTCGCGTCGCGAAAAGTTCCGCAGCCGCGGACGCGTCGTCCTTTTATCTCGTTGGAACTCCCCCGTAAATCTGATTGCCGTCGGAGCGCCGTTCCCCTTGGACGGTTGGCTTTTCCTTTGCCCCGGCGCTCTGCGACACGAGCCTCGTAATTGGAATCGCGTCTTCTCGCCCTCCCGATGACACTGGCGTCTCTATCGCGTACTCGACGTACGACGATAATACGTCCCCGGACGCGATTCGCGAAGGGAGGACGAGCCTACGACGTCGTAGCGCAGCTAACGTCCTCGTGGATCTCGCTTACGATAATACATTCTCCGCATGTCGCGCCTCTCCCGCTCTATCGTCGCTCTCGACGTCAACTTTTGTCGCGTCCCGCGGAGCGGTGCGAGGTACGGTGCGGGCGGTGGTGGGGGCGGGGGCGGGGAGCGTAAGCAATCGGCTACCTCAAACTGGTTTCGGAGCTTATACGATCAGAAGTAAAACTTGATATCCGCGAAGGCACTCGGAGGCGCGTTAGCAAAAACAGCGGCCTGGGAAATAAAATTACCTTCTTTCTCTTGTCTCGTTACTCATTCGAGAAGTACCGAATTTAAATAAAAATCTGGCCTCGCGACTCCCGTAAAATACCGAGTTTTCGTCGAAACGAGGAAAAGGGAGATATCGTTCTGCGTCCCGAGCACCCGAAATTTATATACATAAAGTAACGAAAGTTTGCGTTCTCGAAACCCTTGAGTGTCCTCGTACGAGAAAAAGCGAGGCGCATCGAAGGGAGAACATTCGGCCCCCGCCCCTCGCTCCTTTCCAACCCCTCTCCCATCCTGCTTATACTTGTAATAATAAAAATTCATGCCGACGCGTCTTTACGATCCTCGTAAAGCGCGAAGAGCTTCGCGCGTCTCGCGTCGTAGGTGCTCAGCGTGCCGCTGTGCGAGTGAGCAATTTTTTATCTCTCTTCGTTTTTCTATAGAATTTGGGTGTGCGTGTGCGTGTGCGCCTGTACGCCTGTGTAACACGGCCGCAAAGCCGATCAAGGCAGTATGACGCGCAGAAAAATTCAGGATCGCTTTGATTGGCCGCGTTCAAAACGGTATATAACCTTATGACTAAGTATATACACGTGTCTATTTGTATATTCATACATGTGTAGTAGAGGTTTATTAGACGAATATAAACGCGCTAGAGAAACGATGAAAAAGTACCGTGAAGCGGTGGACGACAAATTGATTGATACTGGACATTGTCTTCCTATATATTGGTATGTTCAAACAAGAGCGCGTTATCTACACGAAAATGAAATGAAATAAGAATAATTTAATGGGTTTCCCCGAGCTCCATATTCGCGTCTTTTCTTTAAACGAACTTGGAAAAATGATATGCGAAGTTAGGTTATATGCAGCTGCAGGTCGTTTTCGTTTCCGTAGCCTATTACGCACCATATAGTTATCCAACTCGACACGAACTAATCGATTCGTTTTAAAGATACAGGATACAATGAGATTCGGGTGCATGACCTCCGACCATCCCCCCAACCCTTTCGGAACCTTTGCTGTTGTTGCGCTATGCGGCCGCTGCGCTTCGCAGAGAGAGAGAGAGAGAGAGAGAGAGAGAGAGAGAGAAAGAAAGCCGAAAGTAGCGGCCAGAATACGACGGGGCGACGAGAGCCGGCTGTTAGCTCATTTTATGGCGGCATTAAGCTTCTCTTAAATGACGCGCGCAAAGTGCTCTTCTTCGGCGCTCCCTCTCTCTCTTGCTCTCTCTCCTGCTCTCACTCTTCTATCTATCTTCTTCTTCTTCCCCTCGCTTTCTTTCTTTTTCTCCCCCCCTCGCCCCCCCCCCACCCCACTCACTGCGCGCACCGTTCGGAGTGCGGGATTTTAACTAACGCTCGTCAATTTCGCTTGTTTTTGCGAGCCCCAAGTCCACCACTTTTTTCCTCTGTATGATGCTCTCTTACTCTCTCCCTCCCTTCCCCCTCTCTCTCTCTCTCACACACTAACACTCTTTCAACCTGCTGTGCAATGCCAATTTATGGGTGCGTTCAATTAACAATCGTTTGCCGACGAATAACACGGTTATTGCGGTTTAATAAGCAATTTAATAATATTACATTTACAAGTTCATACTATGCTTCTGCAGTACTAACTTTTGTACAAAAGTATTTATTACCTTCTGAAGCATGAATCTATTATAATGTACCTTCTTAATTTCGAAAAGAAATGATTCAATCCGGCGATTTTAATGCCGATGTTAGACAAGATAATAAAGTTGAATTATTTACAATTAAAATATTTTCAGAAATCGCATTAAAATTTTTTATCGTAATAAATATACTTCTATCATTGCAATGTGCTTAAGACAGGCTCTATTAGAGTTTCGTTTTATTTTCAGATAAAAAATCTAGAGATTAATTAGATTTTCAATAATTTTAAAATCAGTGGAAAACACTATAATTTTACGTTAAATTCATTCCAACTGCAACGATTATTGATCTAAGAGAACTGAATTTAGCCATAAGAGAGAGAGATAAGATCATACCATTTAGACATAAGATCATATCTCAAGACTTTTCATCTGAAATTTCATGAGATTCCAATTAGGAGTTAATTTACTTTCGGCATTAATTTTTTTTATCACATTTATATTTTCATATTGGAATTGATACCGTAAATTCTTCAAGTATATTTAAAAATAATAATACGTGTAGTAAATGTAAAAAAGAATCGAATTTTTTTGTAGAGTTAAAAAAAGAGATATAAGAATATAATATAACGAGAAGCAATCTGACGCTCGGATTAAGAGAAAAAAAGAATAACGAAGAAACAGTAAATATAGCGTGAAAAAGAAAAGTAGATAAAAAATAATATTGACAAAAAATCATACCAAGTAAATTAACCAATAACAACAGGTCGACAAAAGGAAAACACATGAATAAATGCAATAAAGAGCAAGAGTTGGCAGGAGCAGAATGAAATTGAGCGAAGCTCGCCGGAATGAGGGATAAGCAAAAATGCGAGTAGAAATTAGGGGCACGAGTGAGTGGGATAGAAATATTATAGGAGTGCTGTGTATAAAAGGTGTATAATGAAAGAGAAAAAACGATGATAGAGAAAGAGAGAGAGCTGAAGAAGGGCAGAGATAGGGGGAGAAGGAGAGAAGAAAGCGTATGCGAAACTGCAAGGGGCGATGGAGAAAAGCACCCTAACGAAACGGATGGGCCTCGGGGTGACGTTTCTCGTCCTCTTTCGCTTCTCTCTCTCTCTCTCTCTCTCTCTCTCTCTCTCTCTCTCTCATTCCTCTCCTCCTCTACCGAAGTACACGCCGGGCCACCGAGCCGCCACTGCTGCAACGATTCTAGTCGCTGTACACGAGCGCAGAATTTTAATCCGGCTGAGCAACGTCACTCTCCGGTGCGGTACCACCGCCGCGTCGCCGCCCCAAATAATCAGTCCGAAATTCGTTGTGCGCGCGCGCGCGCGTTCGGAGCCGCCGAACCTCCCAGGGCAACAAAAGGACGAGCGCCTGCTTCCGCGCTCGCGCGCGTGCACAGGTTGATTTCGCCCGGCGAAAAAAGGGCGCGCGTGTCCGTGGAGTTTGAGAGAGGGACGGAGAGGGCGAGAGAGAGAGAGGGCGGGAGAGAGAGAGGGAGAGAAAGAGAGAGGGAGAGAGGGAGAGAGAGGAGAGAGAGAGAGAGAGAGAGATGGAAAGAAATATATATGGGATGCTCGCGCTTGCCTTCGGGAAGCTCGGTGACACGCCGACGTGCACTTGATATTTTTTTGCTACCGAGCCTATATGGCCCGGCCCCCCGACTGCGTTCGCCGCCGCGCCCGTGCGTGAGTAATTAGGCCGCTCGAGGTTGTTATTACGTGGAAAATGGTGAAGGGTGGTTGGGCGAGACGGGCGGAGAGGCGAACGAGATTGGGACGAACTAACCGCGGTGCTCCGCGATTACTTTTCCTCTGCGTCTTTTTACACTGGTTCCACTGCGCCCAACCCCCTCCCAACCTTTTTTCATCTCTCACCGCTGCTGTTTTTCATCCGGAGATTTGTGCGTGACGCGGTTGACCTGCGTTGTACATGCCCTCGGTATTCTGTTGCTAGCTCTTCCCTTCTACTTGAATTGTTCGCAATTTCAGGAAAATCTGTGAAGCCTCTCTCTCTCTCTCTCTCTCTCTCTCTCTCTCTCTCTCTCTCTCTCCCTCTCTCTCTCTCTATCTATCTCTCTCTCCCTCTCTATCCCTATCTATCCCTCTCTATCCCTCTCTATCCCTTTCTTTCGCTCTCCCAATGCATAATATAATAAAAAGAAGAAAAAAACATCTGAAAATTCTGTGCAAATGAAAGTTTTTTAAGCAACGCGCAATAAAGAGTGATATTTCGTAAACTATATATAAAATATAATATGTGCGGGAATACACAACATTTTCGAAATTTAAAAAAATCTTTTGAGATTACCGTTTATCATCGTCATTTTCCCAATTAATTTTGTCATGTTCAGCCATCAGATCTATATTACAATGATCTATTATTTTAAAGGTATGACAATGTTCATGCGCTTAATTTAGGGAAGTGTTAGTATTATGCATTTGCTATATGGCTTTTAGTCGCTATAGTCGGTGAAAGATTGATAGAGAATTTCATCCATCAAAATTTCATTCCAATATTCGGAACAGGCAACGATAATAATAATAGTAAAATAAATGCTTCTTCGTAGAATTGTAGATGGATAGATATTAAAATTATTTTAATTCTAGGAATCCTCGTAATTTATATAATATTAGAACGACAAAGAAAACATTAATACTTTTTTGGAAAGGCTATGAAAATGTATATAATTTTGTAAGAAAAAAAATCACAAATACTCGACAATTAATAGAATAAACAAATTGGCACGGCAATGCTCGGTACTCAAAGAGAATAATAAACAAGAAATACATTATCTCACGCGAGTAATCGCGCATGCTCGAAATCGTAAAACAAAATTGTGGAGAGCGAAAAAATTGGAGCCTAAGAAATGACTGGAAGCGAAAAAGGAAAGGAGAAGGAGGGAGGCCGACCGAACAGCTTCGGTATCTCGCGAGGACGTAAAAGAAGGAAAGAGCAGGCAAGATGAGCGACTGCAGAAAAATACACCGAGTGAGTGGGCATCCCAGAACTCAACGTCTGCAACTCGTCCGGTTTCGAGTCAGACTTGATGTGGCTGATGCTCGGGCTGATGCCCCTCTCGCTTATACTTGACGATATCTCGTTCTCGCTCTCGCTCGCTCTCTCTCTCTCTCTCCCTCTCCCTCTCCCACACTCCCTCCCTCACTCATCGTCCGATGCCTTTCACCTCGCTTCAAAGTTCATTTATTCGTTTTCACACCTATTTGCAAGTTAAAAACATTTGAACTAAATTCTAATATCATTTCACTTATTATGATTTTTTTAACAATTTTGTTCCTTGTGACTTTTATGAGTCATTATTATTCGAAAAATGTAGAGAATGATTTTTTGAAAATGAAGATTTATCGAACAAGTAAGTTAATTATTAGTTCCGCAATTATAAATATTTTGAAAATATTTGAAATCCAAATCTAAGTATATATTCCTATTGTTACATAGCTGATGTTTATAACATCATTTAATAACATACCAAAAGTCATACCTAATGATTACAATAGAAGAAAAAATTTAATTAAATCGCTTACTCTGTTGAATTTATTGTTTCAGAGAGAATATATACAAAAAAACAATATTTATTTATTTATACATAAAGCATCTTCTTTATGAAATTTTACAAAAGCTGCATACACGAACGTCACTGCAGAAAAATAAACGGAAGGGGCATAGCTGTAGACGTGGATTCACGTCGACGCCGACGCGGCGCGCAGCACAAGGTCGCGTCGCTCGCGAATCGTGCGCGCATAATCGACGGGCGATAAGTCGCGGGGGAGGGGGCAGGCAGGAAACGTCGGGCTGTCCATCACTCGGCCTTGCTATATGTAACGCGACTCGCGACACCAGCGCGCGCCGTTGCGGCATTGTCAAGTTCACCAGCGCGGTTGACGTGCAGCGGAGCAGGGGGCGCAAGGGGACGGGAAAAGGAAGAAGACACGGACGCAGTAAATATTTGAAACCACCAGCGGCGTGGTCGCGATTTCAACAATCGCGGCGGCGCTCGAGTCGCCGAGATAACGACGAGCAGCACCAGCACTCGTTCTTCTTACCTTGGCTCTGCTATATGCGCTCTCGTGCATCGAGCCGAAATATCGAGTCGTGCACTATAGCTTCGCAATACTAAAGCTTTATATTCGTTTTTTTTCCTCGATTGTCGCGTGCGAATGTGTAGCTGCAACGATGCTAGTTAAACTAACAACGAAAAGTATTAGCATTATTGTGATGGCGATTGTAAAAAATGACAAACCTTAAACTGTCCAAGAGCAAGAAAACCAATTTTCGTGCACTAAGCGCATCGCGAGGCGTTTACGATGTTTGCTCCAGATCCCTAAATAATTATCCAGATTAAAACCTTAGACAATTGAGAGAGTCGAGACAGAAACAATCTCAATGAGAAAGTCGTGTAAAACTGGCGTACTAGCAAGCTGGAAAAATTTTCTAGTGGTAAACGCAGAATTACATAGATTGAAGAGGATGACTAACGGGACTATAACATTAATAGAGGGACAACAATATTTTGCTAAGCAAAGATGGAGATATTTCGAAAACGAATTAGTAAGGGATTGGATCAAAACATAGATAAGCTTAAATTATTGTGTGCAGAGATTTCTAAATGCAAAAAATATGTACTTTCATAGGGGATCGAAACTCGTCGAGTATACCACACGTTATAAGCAAAAAAAACTTGTTAACGATATTGCCTGCGACGTTCAAATAGGCCAGATATATTAATTGTGTTTGGAAAATTCGTAGTCAGCAACAATATACTCCAAATGATAGAGTCACTAGAAATTAAAAAAAAAAACCTAATCGGAGATGAACTCTCTACATAGACATGAAGATATATGACTACATATATTGATATATTTAAATACGCGTATCTAATCATATTATCAACTACTTTCATCGATCAGAAATTCATTAATACAATAAATTATTTTCAAAAAATCATGTGCAGCTATAAGTGGTTCGGATTAAACTTTAAATTTAAATCAGTCCAAAATCCATACGGGCATATTCACAAAAATACGAGAAAGAATAGGAAAATCCAAAAGTTTTGCATTAGTTTTTTACAGGGTAGTTGTAGAAAGTTTCTTATAGGTAGTTCTAGAAAGGCTGTATGCGCGAAAAGCGAGGTTTTCGGCCCGAGGCCAAGCCGAGGGTTGTCACGAGGTTTGTACAGAAGCCTTTTCCTACTAGATAAGAACTATATTTTTCCTCATAAGAATCGAGCGACAACGGTGCGACTTGTAAGTTAGAACGAGGAAAATATAATTAATTGCTGATATAAAGTCTTAAGCTAAATATGTAAAGCGGGATTTTTGCGCTGTTGAGCGTTTTGACGGTTTGATCGAGCAACATTTACAGAAAATTCTGCGTCCCATTATATATATTCTATTATTTATTACTCAAGCAATAATGCCTGATATCCATTCGATAAGCTCGTCCGGGGATCACAGAGCTCGCCTGCTAACACATTTTTTGCTCCTGCTCGTGCATTTCTACTACTGATGCAATTAATAAAACCGTAATACGTTGAGGAATGCGACGGTAGATATACGTATTGAATCCGAAGCACTTGAATGGGATAAAAAAAATGAGTTCGTTCATGCGGAGATAAAGAGACAAAGATTGCCGTGGAGCAGAAAGTGAGCTCGGTCGACGGGGGATGGCAGGGGAGGACGAGGGGGTGGGTGGGTGGGGGGGGGGGTGAAAAAACATAAGAAACGCCTGCTGGCAGGTGGCAGAGAGGTCTGTATTATTCCTTATCACTCGTCCTCGCATAAATCTGAGCAGGCACGCGAGTGCCGTTGCTTCGCGATCACGTGCGCGACTGCCGGCCTTTCTTCTTCCTCGCGGCTATACTTTTGAGTCCACTATCCGAAGGGGCTCGCTTTTATGCGATCGAGCAGGAGCGTATAAGCAGTGACGAATTTTTCTCCTCCGTTCTCTCTCTTCCCCTCGCGCTCGGCCTATCTTTCTCGCGAACTCGTTATTCACCGCTATAATATATATATATATATATATATATATATATATATATATATATATATATATATATAGACAGACACACATACGTGTCGGGTGAAACGACCCGCCATCGCTCACCCTGAAGTTGGCGGCTCCTCGCGAAACAGCTCGGCCACAGTCTCCACGCTGAGCTGGCGAACGGAGACTTTGTGGGCCATGTGGCTCTCTTTTCGCGAGCTCCGGGCTCTATTATCTTTTTGTCCGCTTCAGCTCTTCGAAGTCTCACACCGAAGCTGCTTTGTGCGACTACATACGTATATAGGATAGCTTTCTTAGAGTTGAGATTGAGCGCTAGGATGATAAGATTTGCGACGCTTTTTGGAACAGAAAACCAGGTCGAGATTATTCTTTTATTGTTGATTTTTATTGAATTAAGTTGGACAAACTGTGTGACGGGTGATAAAATTCCGCTCTTAACCTTTATCGTAGAATATATAATTACGTCGGGATTAATTGAAATTATGAGTTAAGTATATAGTGCAGAATACATTTTATACTTACCATTCGTAAAAAAGTAGTTAACCATCTGTTATTATACCGCCAATATTCCAATTTGGTTTAAGCTCTTATATATTTTATTTACTCAATCATTTCTACTACAACTTTCTAGAATAATAAGAAAAGCTAGCGACTGATTATCTTAGACTTTCAATTCATGAAAATTAGGAAAAACGTTCGCTGCACGCTATATATGCATCTTAATGTGATAAGATATAATTAGAGGACTCTAAACATAAAACGCTCACGATCGCTTTTCCTTGAAAAAAATTTGTTGATCAAGTAACATTCTATATATATTAAAAACAATAAGTCTTAAGTTAATTTTTTTAGATAATCCGTTAGTTTAATTTATAAGATATTTTTAACAGTACAGTATTTTATTAAATAATATGGAATTACACGAAATGTATAAATTTCAACCCTTAAGTGAAAAGTACAAAATACACATAGAACCATATAATATATGTATTTTTATTTCGGGTTTACTTTTTAATTGCGTTTCGCATAACAGAATAATAACGAATTCGAAAGAGCACGGTGCGTAATATCAGCAGCAGTGGTTATACGGCTCCGCGGCTCTTTTCTCCTTCTTCGCCCTCATCCGCTCCCGCGCCGCCTCCCGCAGCCGTCGTTCCTTCGCATATATACGTATATAATACCGACCTCGCCTCTCCTCCGCAACGCTTCCAGACCAGCATTCGCCACGTCGCAATTAATATCGCTCTCTCGTCTGGGCTGCGGCCTCGATTCGACCGCGACTTTGATGCGCCTACCCGGCCTCTCCTTCTCTCACTCCTCCTCCTCCCTCTCTTTTCCCTTTGCTACCTACTCGTCACGTCGTGACAGCGCGTCATATTGGACGCGGCGACGGGGAAGCTTGGAAATTTGAAACGACGACACGACGCACCGGAGGCATAATTTTGCGCTCTTCTGAATTCAGATTATTTTTTTCTCTATTTGGCTTTTTAATTTGGCTCCCTCTTTTTGTACCCCCCCCCCCTCCACACACACACGTGTATATATATGCATGCGGGAGCGGCTTACCGGCTGGCTCCTTATGATACAGCTAATAATTCTTTGACAGTTGTAACTGCATACAACTAAATTTTCATAATACGATATAAGAGTTTTAATGTAAACGTTTGAAATAAACGGAAAGGATAGTGGACAAAATGGAACGCGATAACGTTAATAACTTTTCTTAACAACCGAATCGTTTCTACTTCCGATATATCTCGTATGCAAATGTTTGTATTGAGAGGTAAAAAAGGCGACTCGTCTTTACTGCAGGAGATAATGAAAGGTCTCTGTCGAGCAAAATCACATACACAGTTACTTCGCCGCTCTGGATCGGAGCCTTAACGTGCATAGGCACGCGGGCATGCACCGCAAGAGATAGAAACGATGACCGCACCGGGCTGTATAGGAAAATAATACGTTCCGTGACGCAAGGTACAAGCTACACTCGGCCTTCGGGTGGCTTTCGACTATATACGCGAGCTGCGAGGTCGATGCTCAGGGGCTGCGGGACTCGAGGAGACGTATCGAGCGTCGCATGCGCTGGGGCGAGGGGCAGAGGAGAGGTCAACTCGAGCGAAGGAGACGTAAGGGTGACGGACGCGCGAGAGGCATGCGCGCGCGCGCGCGCCTAGGAGGCCGGGGGGTGGGGGGCGCGGCGAGTAAAAAAGGAAGGAACGAGCGGAACGGACGGACACGCGCGCGCGCACGCACAGGCACACCCAAGTCCGCACACGTATAGAAAACGGTGTAAGGGCCCTCGGCGAAGAAACGAGGGAAATTGATAGGTGTGCCGCGTGTAGGCGCAAGAAGCCGAGTGCCCGGACGGGTGGTTTGATTGAAAGAGAGAAAAAGAGACGGGCGCTTCGAGGAAGGAGCGCGCGGGAGCGGGGATCGAGGATAAGCAGCGGAGGGGTTGGGAGAGCGAGTTGGAAAGAGCGCGCGGAGTGGACTGTCCGTCCTGTCCATCACGTCGCTGGCGTCAGATTATCGTTCTGACACTTTTCGAGTTATTCTGGCCGCGCGCATCCCCCTCCCGCCCCGGGCCGAGCCAAGGCTTCATCGAGACTCTTCCTCCCTGCCCCTCTCTTTTTCGCTCGCTCTCTTCGAGAACTACTTTGATAATGCGCGAGCCCGAGTGAGCCATCGGTCTTTTTCGCGTCGCTCTCGCTCACCCCCTCCCCCCTCCCCCCATCGCCGTTCCACTCGCTCTTCTTTCTCTCTGGCTGACCATACGCGCGAGAGAGACGTCTTTCTTACTTTAATGAAGCGCCGCTCGCTTTTCTCGCCGGCATCCGTGGATACGCGCGAATGTTTGCGTTCGAGATTAATATAGATATACGCATCAGTACGCGCAAGAGTTGAAAAGAAGAACAGAATCTTCCAGTTTTACCACGCATATATGTACGTCGCGCGAGCGATATATACTTTTCACATGTATACATGTTGCGATTCGAGAGTTTTGCCCAATGAGAAGCCGCTTTCGCTGCTTCCAGCGATGTTTAATTGGAGAAAAGCAGTTTATGAACACACACACACACACGCGCGCGCGCGCGCGAATAATAACGAATCTTCGATAAGATATAACCTTCGTTATTGAAGAGCGCGCTATATGCACCAACAACGTAACTGTTACTTTGATTATCATATTAATGCATCTTTAATTTTACTTTGAAATCATATTTATCATTGTATCGTTTCAAAATTTTATATAAGAGCGTAAATTAGCTCATTTACGCCTGCTACATTTTGGTAAGATAAATATTTACATAATTCATATGATGAAATTATTTTTCAAGCAGCTTTTTTATGACAGAAATTAAATTTATTAAAATATACTTTTTCATTATATATATATATATATATATATATATATATATATATATATATATATATCTAATCGCATAATTTGAATTTGGCAAGTGATTGACACAAGCTTTTTAAAACATCAACGACTTTTCTTGTAATAATTCATGCTCCATTATTTTAATTCAAATTTAACAAAATTCTTGATTCATTCTGTAGATAATTGACGAATTGTAAACTTATTGATATATTTATTCACGAGCAAAATTTCACACATTGAGAGAAATAACGAGTTTATAATCACGAGTGACAAAAATACGCATACTTGTATTCCAATCTTGTTATCGTACATAAGAGTGCGCCCCAGCCTATTATCTCGACGTCTCCATCGACTAGTTTAACCGGTGTCGATCAAATATTCGAGGGCAGGATTATCGAAACCGAAGAGAGACGTCGCCACTGCTACCGCGCGTATCGCTCACACCAGTTTACCTATATACACACAAATCTTTCTCTCTTTTTCCTTTCCAAATATTTTCCTTTCCACCTTTTTCGGCTCTTTTGAATTCACGTTGCTCCTCTCTCGATTGTTTTTTTTATTATTTTTTTAACTCTCCGCGCAAACTTGTTTAACAGTTGCTGCCGTACGGATGATTTATTAGTAGCGGCGATTCCAAGCGCAAAACTGATGCGAGCGACTTCCTTTTGTGCTCGTCGTTAAAGTGAAATATATATATATATATATATATATATATATGTATGTATGTATATATATATTATATGTATATATATATATATATATATATATATACACACACACACACGCATATATATATACACATATATAACATATATGTACCAGCACGTACGATCAGCGCGTATTTACATATAATCGATCAATCCGATAAACAAATAAATACTCGAAATTATTCGGTTGGCGTAATTTATGATTTTGAGACAAGAGACAGGCTTTTTACGTAGTCGTATTTTTTGAGGATTATAAGTTAGATCGCATATATAGATATGATAATTTGGAAAGCTACATTATAATTTATCATTGATCGGGTTTTCAACGTATTTTTTCTTTCAGGACGAGTGCAGGCTATTTTTCAATTTTTCTATAACATTAGATATCATAAGTTACTATTTTTTCTTTAATAATTTTGACTATTTTGTCTTGATTTAAAGAAATTTTGATAATAGTGTAGATTTCTAACAAACAATAGACTTCGTGGATTTGAAATATTTCGATCGAGATTAACGCTACTTAATAATTTTATCTTCTACGTTATTATGTTCATTATATGAAAATTGTACCCAACAATTAGCAATGTAATAAATGAATCGACACAATGCATAATTGCGATGATTTGCAGTATTCATCGCGGGCGAAAGCACAGTTCCCCCCCCCCCCCCAAATACGCGTGCGTATATAATATAAACAATAAAGTCGTAAAACGAATGCAAACGGGCGCATATATCACCTAGCGAATCGCAACAAAGGAAACATCAGAGTTGGACGAATGTGACAAAAGCGAAAATTAACGGCGGATCGATGACGGGAAAAAGTTTTACAAAAAAGTGCGAATGCCATAAGCGCCCGAGGGTCGTGAACAAAAAAGTACCGCACTGTGTTATCGGGGAGATATATATGTAGAGGAGAGAGGGCGCGGGAGGACGCGAGAGGTAGACAACGCGCGCACGACCGCACGTCATTCAATTAATAATTCAATCATCGTGTGCTCGATTGGATTACCTCTCGAGCGAAAAAACGAAGCACCCGACCTCTGCCGCGTATATGTATGCAAACGCGGGCGAACAACTGTGACGGTACGGCAGTGCCTCGTTGCGCAACGAGTTCCGCGGGGCCGCCTTTAATGCACTTTTATTCCCTCATTGTTTCCCCTCCCGCGCTCCCTCTGGCTCTTCCGTATCGAGTTATTTCCATTTCACATCGCCGCGCGGCCGGCGCAGGGCAGCGCTTTTGATCGCCCGAAACGACGGCGGTCCCGCGCTATTTCGTATTCGAGCCGCGAATCGCGTTCGCGCGCGAGTTAATTATCGTTCGGCCGAACGACTCGCGGCGCTGCTCGCGCGGCGGGGTCCGGTGCCATCGCGGGGGTACACAATGCGCGACGCATCGTTGGTCGCGCTCGCGCGGACTCTTTCGAGCCCGCCGCTTTTGTTCTTCTTTCTTCGGTCCTGGTGCCTCGGCCAAATTCGGTTTCGACGTTTTTGTTCGAGCGCCCGCCCGCGCGGCACCGCCAAAATTTTATGTTAATCAGCTCGACGCGCGTATGCAAATGCGGAAGAGCGCCGTATCGGCGTACGTGTCTGGGCGACCAGCGACTGCTCGTTCGTAGCTGCATGTATTATTACTGTACGTGGCGAATATGCCCAATACATAAGTGCATGCCACGCTGCATGTCTTTTATTACATTTGTGCGTACACTCGCTTCTAGTTGAACGTACAGTCCGTACGACGGAACTTTCGAAATTTCGTAGACGTTATTTTTTTCCTTTGTTCTGGATTTGACGACGGTGACGTACGTTACCATTAACGATTCTATTCATTTTTTAGGAAATTACCCGTAAACCGGAATTTTTAGCAGAAATTCATTCGGTCTAGAAATTCTGAATTATTTCAACATTGCGAAGCACGCATTTTATTTTTGATATATCGATAAAAATAAATGAGCCTACAGACGCGATAAAATCCATTGAAACGAAAAAACGTAGCCGGGGCTAATTTATTTTGTAATATTTCTGTTGCAGGTAAGCATTGCAAATCCAGGATTATACGAGCGGGGGGCCCCGCCTAATTAGCCGGGCTCTCGCGCGCGTCCGGGACGCATCCAGACGCAGCGATCCAGCGGCGCGTGAGTTAATAAAGGCAAAAAAGCGATAAAAGTCGACGGTGCCGATGGAAACGGGAACGTTTACGCTTGCGCGTACGGACGAGGAGCGGCGGGTCGCCCGTCGCGGTGTCCCGGGCCGCGTCGCTTTCGGCGCGTTACATTATTGCGCCCGGCGAAAAAAGCCGGGTCGCCCACGCCTCCCCGAGCCTTCCGTGGCGGGACCGCGAGGGGGGGGGGGTCGGCGGGGCGGCGGATGGGGATGGGGGGATGGAGGGCAGCGTCGAGCGCTCGCATTAAAATGCAAACTTTTCGAGGCGCCAGCGCGGCCGGGCCAATTAAATGGAATGAAATTACCGGCGATTAAATGAGCTTCGGTGCCTCTATAACGGGGCGCTCGGGTCGGCTGGAAATTCGTTTGAGCCACGCGCGCGTAGTGGTATAAGGGAAAAATTCGAGCTGACCGCACCGCGCGAAAACGCCAGCCAGAAGCAGCACAGGGAGGAATTCATTTTCTGCCTGATTTATTCGGGGGGAGGGCGCGCAAATCGCCCGCGATAGCTTTCTTTTTCTTCTTCGTTTATTTATTTATTTATTTGTTTGTTCGTTCGTACGTTTGCCCGAATACGTAATGTCGCGGCTGCGTAAACCTGCATAGGCTGACGAATGAAACGTTGCAAAATTTGCACGTACATAACAGATATACCAGATATATAAATTGACTTCTTTCATTTACGGAATTATGTTTGAATTTTATGCGCAAGCATCTCCGGACCAATGAATATAAATATTTCTTTTAAAATTATTCCTGTTTAGCCGCGCGACTACGAGGTTCGTTCTTTTTCCTCTGATTTATGGCCGTTGGCTGCTAGCGAGATTCGGCAATCAATCGACGTTCATTATGCGCGCAATGAATTATTGCCGCATTAATTAACGAATCGAGGAATATTTTGGGATATATTTTTCGATTTCTTGAAAAAACCATTCCGAACCACAAACTCAAGCTCCAGTGAGATTAATCAAATAATTAATTTGGCCGCGCTTATAATTGACAGATTCCAACAAAGCTGGGATACGGAATACATTTGGAGCGATTAAAAAATTATGCGGAATTTCGAAGAAAAAACGAGACTACATTGTATTTGCGCTATAAATTTGCTTTCGACGCGTGGTCAACCTACTTCGCTCTATACCGTTTACTCGTATAAACTTCTACACGGTTGCACTGCCCGATCCAACACTCAGACCTCCAAACGTTTCGTCAACTATGCTATATACGTATTACACATATGTGAAGGACTAAAATACCTTGGCTTAGACAGAGCGAAGAACTCTGTAGATACATATACACATCACAGCAGCACGTGAACTTCGTTCGGCGGGGGGGGGGGGAGGCGCCGCGGAGAGCTGCGAAGCGAAAGGGTCGCGCGTATGCTAATGCGGAGACGTGCCCGGATTCGCTCGACCGAAGCAATATATATATATATATATATATATATATATATATATATATATATATATATACACAATTATACATATATGGACGCACGCAGGCTCGAGCGTCTTTCTGATGAAGTTGAGCAGTGCGACGTGTAATAAGGGTCGACGACGACGACGACGTCGGACGGATGGACGCTGGCTCTTGCGCTGGACGCGTGGAAACGAGAAGGGCGCACGGACTGCTGCTGCTGCTGCTGCTAGCGTTAGCCGGGATAAAGCTTGCCCGGGTGAAGATAGGGAAAGGGAGAGAGAGAGAGAGAGAGAGAGAGAGAGAGAAAGGGAGAGAACCATCGTCGAAGAAAGAGAGAGAGCTAGCGAGGCAGCGTGCCGGTCGCGACACAGCGACGACGAGAGAGCGAGGGAAAGAACGAGAGGGCGAGAGGTTGACAAGTGGGGAGGGAGGAAAGAGAGACGAGGAGAGGAGAGCAGGGTTGGGTTGAGGCTGCGCGCAGTGCGAGGCGGACGTGACACGGCCGTCTTCTGACCCGTTCACCCGTCCTCCCCTCCTTTCTCCCCCGTCCCTCATCCCCTCTTTCTATCCGTCCCTCTTTTAAAGCCGCCGTCCTTCTCGCGCCGCGCCACTGGCCTGCCGGTTTCTGCACGACTCCCTCAACTTCACATGCCACGGCGACGGCTAGAACGACGACGACGACGACGACGATGGACGAAACGAACCAACGACCACCACTAGCCAAAGCTTCCATTGTTGTTATTATTAAAGAGCAGGAGGTGGGGCGGCGGTCTAGGGGCGGGAGGGGGAGGAGGTTGCGAGGGCTCCGCGACGCGAGAGAGGAACGATGACGGAAAGGAAGGCGACGTCTGCAGGTGACAGATGAAACGGCATCCTTCTCTTACACACTTTCTCTCTCTCTCTCTCATTCTCTCCCTCTCGGCCCCTTCCTCTCTTGTTCTCTGTCCTGCTTGCTCGTACTTTGGATTTTCTCTAGCACTCTACCCCACCTCTCTTTACTTCTCTGTTCCACCAGTTTCTACTACTTCCACTATATACATACATGTATATAAGTATATATGCATGTATCTGTGTATATGTGCACGAGGTATGGCCTTTCTCGTTGTACTCTCAGTTCCATATATAACGCAACATTTTCCGTCTCCTCAGATCCCTCCATTCCCGCTCCCTCTCTCTCGCTCTCTCTCTCTCTCTCTCTCTCTCTCTCCCTTCCTCCTTTTCCCTCTAGATCTCATTTTACCAAAGCTGCGTCCTATATCTCTTTCTTCCTCCCCAGCCTATCTACTGCTCTATTTCTCTCTCTCTTTCTACCACTGCCACAGGATCTCGTACAATTCTGCACCGGTCACGGTCATTCGACCTGTCCGGTCTTCGTTGGATATCACTCCGAGGCTGTTCGAAAATCATGCTTTAGTACACTGGTTCTGTAAACCCCTTCTCTTCCTTTTTATCCCGTGTTCTCCTTGTATATTAGTAAGGGAGACCGAGAGATAGATATAAATAGATAGGGAAGGAGAGAATAGGACAATGACCGTTAATCGCTGTACTTGTTTATATGCATATCATTGAAATTGGAATTCAGGATATTTGGGAAGGATTTGATTCCTATTGTTCTTTACTCATAAACGAGATATAATTGTACACGGTAAATGAAAGGTTCATTAATTAGAATGGTGAGATAATATAACAGTCATTTTTAAAATTTTGAACATCGCTATTAGTTTCATTAAAATTACAATTATAATATTAAACATTTGATTCCCAATCCAGAAAAGCTGTTGAAAATTGGTCCGAATAAGTTTATGGTTCAAGTTTAAAAAAGGATAATAATTTAACGAGTAATTTATAATAACTATATATCCTATAGAGTCGAAAAGAATAAAAAGCCTCCTCTCTATTCATACGACGAGGTATTAGAAATTAGCAAGTGACATTAGGTATTAGAAATTAGCAAGTGACGCGCATATACATTGGCGATGCGTACTTGCTCATGTGCCAAACTGAGAAATGAGAGGGATGACTCGAGAAAAGCGGATAGCAGTTTAGCTTATAACCGAATAGCTTAGCCCCATGCCGCATGAACTTTGGGAGAGGGATGAAATTCTTGCTTGCTCAAATAACTCGGTTGTTACATGTAGTGTGTCTCTTGCTCTTTCTCTCTGCTTCTTTCCAGTTTTTTCGATCCCCTATCTTACGACACATTAGTGCGACGTCAAGCAGCCACGTGGAAACCAATAAACCACCGCTCTAGATATTCAGAAGGCAACTTGAGTAGAAACAAATCGGAAATGGTCGTGGTCCGAGTCCGATGGTAATGTGTCTGAGCGAGACGAAACTGTCAGTCGCGTCTTTGCCGATGTGTACAAGACAGTATTTGAATTTCCTTTTTTTATCGCTAATTTTATATGGATATTTTTTATACACAACGTTTGTAATGTATAAATTTTTAATATATTTCGAAAAGTATAGGGGTATGATAGGTATAGTTACATTACCTTTGTCGATGCGAATCTTCGATATTACTGTCGATTAATCGTCATTGCCAGACAGTTATGCGCGAGAATCACGACAAAGACGAAATCCACCAATCGAAACGATTGGACCCGTATACTTCGGTGTACTCTCCTGCGTTAAAAAAAGAACGAAATTGTAGGTGTACGCTCGAGAGTGTACGCGGTCCACCCTATGCCGAGCTGAAAATGCAATGGGACGCGAAGCGCCACGGAGCTTCCCCGCGCGCGGCATATTACCCAACGCCGTCGATCACGCCTGAGCCCGCTTTCCCTCAGCCCCGGCCGATTATCCCGGCCCCGCGCTGCCCCCCCCCCGTCTAATTCTATTCTTTCCGTTTAGCGCGTCGCCGCGTGCGTCGCCAGCCGAGCCTTGACTTCGATGGAATCTCGATACTCGCGCGGTATCCCCGATGTCGCTGGCGTTGTTGCGCGCGACGGGCGTAATATATACGGCATTCCTCTGGGGATTTCTCTCATGCAAATAGACGTCGTCCAGGAGGGTTGATAAGCCGAGAAAGACGAGCGGAATTCCGCCGGTCGCCCCGGTCGCTCTTTCATTTCGAAAAATAGTGCTTTGACGTATATAGGAGAGGTCTAGAGCCCACTGGTGTCTCGACATTGATTCGCGACGACGGCACGGTTTTCGCGATATTGGCCGGCGTACACGGTCGCGTGCTTATGGTGCTTTTCAATGCATTTATTGTACGCGTGCGTATACGCGAGAGTAATGTAACGTCATTTGAGCCGGTTAAGAAAAGAGGGTGGAAAGAGAACTAACCGAAGAAGAGAGACAGATGCAAAGACAACTACGAACGCGACCGGGTTTGCCTTCGACAATTATCATAGGTCAACAATTTGCTATTGTCAGATACAAATCTTTTTGATCACATCTTTAATTTGATCGCTTACGTGAAAATATTAATAGTTCAAATTTTAAATAATCTATTCGAATAATTATTAGTAATTAAAGTGGCTTGGTCGGTATAACCTTCAAAAGCTCAACCAGATATTTAATGCTTAAACCTATTGTTATGCTTCTGCTGCGAGCTCGTACAGCTTCTACATCTGTATACACAGATAGAGAACTTGGTGGCAGTTTCGTTTTCATCGGTGACATCATGGCGCGCCAAGTTACTTTCAATAAAAGGTTTAATTTTCTAGTGCCAAGAAATAAATTCTTAACTGTCGATTGAATTTTGCTGTTTTATCGAACATTATCGTTCAAATATAAGATTAGAAAATTACCTAAGCCAAGCGCCGATGGAAGACGAAGTTGGGAAAAAGCGTAACAGCACGTGCAAGGTGGGAAATCGAACCTTGATCCTTTCGGTTGGATGTAGCGCCCTTCGATGAGTCACCGATAAGTCACTCCGATGCGCATCTCTTCCCAACTTCTCCTCGCATTGCCGCGATATCGAAGCTTCGTTTCTCGTCACACGCGATGACAATGCTGGATAAAAGGTTATTTTCAGTCTTCTTCGAATATCGCGTCTTATTGCGTTCGCGTCGACCGCGTTATTTCGAGCTCGAATTAAGCCATTTTCATATATACGAATTTAATACAGGAAAAGGCTAGATGTAAGATATGTAATTGGAGAAAGAATCCAAAGGGGAGCAAAGAAATCCATTACCTTCACCGTACTCGAAGGTGATCGCAAAAAGAGCAAGTAAAGCAGCGTCACAGGGCGCTTGAATTATTCATTAAGCGTAACGTCTTCAATTTCGATCGAAATAACAAGTAATTACACGCGGGGCACTAAAATCTATTAAATCGTTACATACATCGTTAAAATAAACATACACGCCAAGAGTCATTATTTGCATTATGCGCACCGTGCGCTCGGCTGGGCAAAAAGAGCGCCGGGCGTCCCACCGCCGCTGCCTACCGCCGCTGCCCCATCTCCGATGCGTGTCGCATTCGTCGGAAAAAGCTCCGCGCGGCGGCTCGGGCGGCTGGGCGGCGCAGGGCGGCTGCGCGCTCGGAGGCGCCGGGCAGCGGGGCAAAAACTAGTAATGGCTCGGCAATAAACGAGCCGACCGGCCAAATTTGGTTTTAATAAGGCCCCCGCGCACGCATGCCGGAACGGTAATCAAGAGGGGGCGGCGCAGGGCGGCAGAGGGGGCAGGAGGCAGCCCGAAAATCCGTCGCCGCGCGCGACGAAACTGCCGCGGGGGCCGGACCGGAGGGAGGACTGCCGCGCCGTCGTCGTTCGCCCTCTGCCGCGGGGCCCCCGTAATAATAGGCCCGCGGCTTTATGATCTCAGACGGACTTCCTGGAAGCCAAGTACCGTGAGCCGGGCCGGGAGGGGAGGGGAAAAGGAGGTCATTATACGGCGCGTTCCCAAATTATAAAGTCCTTCCGAGAGTCGCCTCTACTCTCGTTCCACGTTTTTTTACCTCCCCTCGGTCCTTGGGGGATGCTGCTGGAGCTTCTCGCTCTCTGCGGACTCTGATCGGTTTGCTTTCAATTTTGCCTTTACTCAAAGAATAACGCTGGCGGTTATATATTGCTCAAGTATATTACCGGAGAGAAAAATTACATTGTTGTTAATATCGAGACGTCGCTTATCACATATAGGTGGTTCATTTCAATTGGAAACATTCAATTCATAATTTTCGTTTCATTATACTGGACTGAAAACTATTTCCATAATCTTTTATATAACTATATCGCTTCACTGTTGCTTTAATTTAGTACTTCATAAACGACTGCGTAAGTTCAAAAATTTTATGGAGATTTTGTAAGTTTTTAGAAACTTCAGAAACTAGTCTAAAAAATTGTTTTGAAAAATTACGGTATTAAGTTGGAGAATAACTTATCAGTCTCAGATTACAAAAGGTAAAACTCCTTAAGGAACTGGAAAATATAAAATATGTCAATTTAGCTATAGTAATTTTCAACGTACGACATGGGCAAATAATCTGCAGTACTTGCTACTTAAATTGCAAGGTATTGAATATACGTATTGATTTAACTTTAGACGCAAACAGAAATTTAAATAAATTTTAAATAAGTAATATATACATATATATATATATATATATATATATATATATATATATATAATATAATATAATATAATATAATATAATATAATATAATATAATGTAATATAATATAATATATTAACTAAAATAATGACAGTCAGACTGCTCTTGTTTATTATCATCGCCGAACAATCTGAAATGGAACATATTGCTACAATAAATTATATTAAAAATTAAAAATTAAAAATAAAAATAAAAATAATAAATAAAATAAAAATAATAAAAACAATATTCTACGTTAGTGAAGGACAATCTGACTGCCCTACCAGCTTATTTTCTTCTTTGCTGTTGGACGTTTCGAATCGCTACGGTTCGTCCTTAGGAACTAAAATGAAGTTCACTAAAGTTCAATTTTCACAATGTCACATCTCAATTTTCTTAGTTATGCGTCTTATATTTAAGCTCGATCTTTTTTTCTATATGTAATGCGTACAAGCGTCGATATTGACGATTTTTGTTATTAGTTGAAAAAAATATGAATCTGAACACAAGATGCCACTCAACAATCTCCTTTTGAGGAAACACGGTAATCTTCGAGTAACGTCAAGACGTGCGCGACTACTTCTTCCTCCCATCTACCTCCCTCCTTCCGTCCTACGTTTTGGCCAACGCTAAATAATGCACGAGGTTATCGCAACGGCGGGGCGCGGTGGCGCAGGTCGGAGAGGTCGATTTGGAAAAAATTGTATTTGACTCGCCGTCCGCTCCCCGACCCGCTTCGTAGTTGTAGGAGAAGCCGCTTGCTTTCGTCTTCTACGACTCGCAGAGTCGACGCGACTGCCGGATATCTCCAAAAAGACTAATGTCCAATTTTACAGCGTCCCTTTAAATTCATCCTCGAGGCGTGTGCTTCAAATTATCTATCTCTATCTCACGCTCTGCTTTGCGCATCTCGTCATATTACGAAAGAATAGTTAATTATCGTATTCGTTTAAAGGGTGCTTGTCCCTTAGCACGGCGTCCACGTAATTAGATCTGTCGCCTTCTTCCATTCAGTTGAACATTTTTCTGGCCTTCGTGAAAGGGCGGAATATTTGTGAACTTAATTGGATATAATTATTGAAGAAATCAAGACCTCTTTGATTCAAAAAATTTGATCCTTACATTATTGAATTAGCTTCTGGCAACTCGATACATTTATTTATAAGGTGTAGAATATTTATTTTTATTTAAAATAATAAGTTATATTCTCCCGGCATACATAGTATGCGTAGATATAGAATTATCCCGTGGAATGCTCGACAGTTGCACTTCTCGGAATTTTGGAGAAGCTCAGCAGCTCTCCCCCTCTCCCTTTTTGCGCACGGCTCGATTGCCGCTATACCAAACAGCAATGCAGCATCTATATAGCTTTGCTCTTCCCATGGGTAGCAACGCCACCGCGGATTTGTTTGTGCTACACACACACACGCGCGCGCGCGCGCGCGCGCGCACATTGGAACGAGTGTAAAAGCGAACTAGTTGTTTCATCGATCGTTATTTATACGCGCTCTAGATTTCGACTATTGCGTTATTTTAATATTATTCATTTTTTTCAGAAAAATTAAAGTAGTGATATTGGCATAATTTAGACGTATTTTAACATAAGACTAGATTGTTATATTTCAACACCAAAGCATTCTTTCTTCAAAAATAACACTTTAGGAAAATTGTAAAGATTTGTCAAAAATTAAAATAAAATTTTCTCGAAAAGAGTACCATAGAATTTTTTCAACATGCCAATGCAAAAGAGAAGTACGGATTTTTATTCAATAATATAATTTTTTATTAATTTCCATATCGCTTTCGTCTACATTTCGGAGCGTTATTTAGATAGTACGTGAAAATTTGTCCGTTCATATTCATATTTTCTAACAAACCAGTAATAAAAAGCAGAATTTCTAATAATTAAAAAAATACGTCGAATGTAATCAAAGGAAAAAGAGCAAGTGTTTTTGTAAAAAATATTTTCATTTGTAATGGATTATCGAAAAAATCGATGGAGAAATTCCCGTGGCCCGAGCAGCCCGGCGATTCTACTTATATATAGAGACTCTCCGCGCAGGACGCCGTCCTCCTCCGCCCGTCTCTTTCTCCTTGCCTCGGGAGGGTGGTGGCAGTAGCGTCGGCGGACTCGAGGTTAGGTTGGTCGGTTGACCCGCTTGACAATCGATTGACGGCTGTCGCCAAGACTCCCCTCCTCCTTGCCTCCTTCTTTCCTCCGCGCCCTCTCCTCTGCCGCGCCGCGGCTCTTTCTCTCCCTCTCTCCTTACCCTTGGCTTTTCTTCGCTTCTGCTGGCGGGATCGCCCACGCTTTTCCCCTCTTCTACCTGGAGAGAAGCAGCAAGAGTTGGGCGTCCTCAAGACCAATAATTTTTCCTAATTGTCCCCTATTTTGAGCTACCCTGTGCTTAGTTATTCTTGCTCCTAATACCTCCCCCTCCTCGGATTCGCAGATCACGATGCGCACAAGTGCAAAGATCGTTGGTGGAATATCGACGAGGCTGCGCCGGCTCGGGGGAATTCGTTTCGGGTTCTTTTTTCTTTTAACCTTTGTGGGAGCTGCCCGTGTTTGCGCAGCGTACGTGATATTTCGTTGCCTCGGTTTTGCCGTCGCTGGCATAATTTTGGTAGCCTCGAACAGGAAACGAATCAATTCTCGCCTCAACGATTTATACGTGCGTATTTTTTTTACCAAGGATGATTAATAGCGCATGATCTGGCTTTACAAAGCAACGCTTCGAGCGTAACAAATTGATTTATAAAATCGTTTAAATTAATTTGTCTCCAAGAAATAAATTATCAAAAGACGGATCGAATCCCTTTATCGCAGCCAAATGTCTGGCAGCATCTAGGTCATCTGTGACATTGCGAAGCTTTAGATTGATTTCGTATATTTTGTAATACTAGAATTGAATCGGGGTTTATTCCTTACGCCCTGCTATTACAACATTCATTCGCACCGGTCGCTTCACAAAAGTTTTAATTTTTTATTTCAAAGAATTTTCAGTAATGTTTATCGAATTTTTTTTTAAAGCGATTATTGAAAAAAGTGCTTGTTAAACGGGTACGGATATTTGTTGATATTTTTCTTGCTCGTCGGAGCAAAGTGAACAAGTTTTTAAAAACAAATCGTTGTTAATGTAAATGAACTTGCTTTATCGTAAGAGATTTTACTTTAAGCATTGCACAATGAGAGTAAATTGAGAAATTTTTTTCTTTTGAAGAAGAATGCTGGATTAATTAGCTGAATAAATTTTTCATTCTAAATTTTTCCTCACTGAAGCGATACAAATATTGTGCATTAAATTTTAAAAGTATTACTCCAAGTGTCTTCACTATAATCAATAAAAATATTATGACGGCAAATCTATGCAATGGAGAGATTTTTCTATTAATTCCGAGCGTTTTCGACGTGCATTCATATTAGCGCATTAAAACAATCGTTTATAGAAGTATCTATTAAAAATTAGGTCTGTTAACCGAAATCCCAATTAGTGCCGGGCGCATGATCGCTAAAGCTGGCTTTTAGAGCGATGGTAAGAGCGAGAGAGAGAGAGAGAGAGAGAGAGAGAGAGACGGAGACGGGGAACGGGCAGAGCAGGAGACCGAAGGTGAGGGTAGGCGAGACGAGCTGGATATATTATTTGCCGCGCGACAGTGACAAACGCTCGTCAACATCAGCCGTCAGCAATATATACCCGACGCCCTTCCCTTGCCGCCTAGCGCGCGCTCGCTCTCTCTCTCTCGCGATTCGCGCCACACGGAGCGACGTCGTCGACCGCGTCCTTCCCCCCACCTCCCTAGCAGCGTCTTCCTCTTTCACCGCCCCTGCCGCCCGCCCGCGCGACCGCAGACACCTTCGCGGCGCGTGACGAGCATATCTGGATCTCTTTGGACGCTCGTTGCAGCGCCGCGACGACTCGCCGCCTCCCCGTCGGCCGCGCAGCCGCAGCGGCGTATTATAAGAAGCGACATTACATACCCCGCGTCACGGTCCGTCTTACGCTCGTCCATCCGTCCGTCGGGGGAGCGTCGCTCGGTCGTCCGTCACGCGGGCACGTTCGCGAGCACCGGGCCCGCCGGTTCGCCTCCGGACGTGGACGCCCCCTCGACGCGCGTTTTCGAGGCTCCTTGCCTCCCTTCTGCTTTCTCGCTTCGACTAAGCGATTCGCGCGAACGGAGTGACGAGCGACCCGAGAGCAGCAGCCGTGTCGACGAACGCAGAACGCACGAACGAGGTCCGCTCGTCGGTATACGTAAACGATATAACGATACAACGATATTTTAGGAAGAAAGCAACCTCGACTTTTGCCGTAGATGCGTGTACGATACGTTTCGACGAGTACTTGCAAGAAGTCGATAGATGATCCGTCCGACGAGGTGCGATGGGTATGGAAAGCCATCGAGTGGCTTTCTCACTCCTACGGAAGCTCAACGCAGCTTGAACGCGAACGACGTCGATTTTACAACGGTTTTTTGGAGTTAGGAAGGAAAGAGGCGCGTCGACGCTCCACCGGGCCGACACGGAGTCCGTGCTTTTTCTCCTCCACCTCGATAGAAACGCGCAACCGCTCAAATCTAATATTCGAGTCCAATCGTTCAATACAATCCCCGTATATCTCTAGAAGCACATTACAAGAGTCGGGCGAGCGACGATATCGACTTCGATAGACTCGCTTGAAGCGCGGCTGTAATAAACTCCCCCTCGAAACGGCGGAAGAGATAGCCCGCGCGACGGTACGAAGGCCCGACCGAATCTAGACGAACGTCCATACAGATATGCGTATAACGAAAAAAGAGGGAAATAAATCCCGAGACACAAAGGCGGCCACGTGCGAATGTCGTTCTCTCGTCGGGTGCAGCCCGCGGTACGTAACCATCGGCCACGTCCACGAGTCATCTCTCTTTTCTCGACGCGGTGGCGGCGGTGGCGGCGGTGGCGGCGCTAGCGGGAGCAACAACGGCAGCGGCACTTTGTCCTCGAAAGAAGAGAGGAAACTTCGCGTCTGTACGACCTATAATTCCTCTAAAGCGCGTATATATACTCCGAGAGTACCCACCTTTCTCCCTCTTATTTCTTTCTCCTTTTCTCTTTCCCTCCCTATCTGTCCGCAGTTATTTATCGATTTCAGAGCCCATCGCGTCTTACGGATCACGAAGCATGTAACGTCGAATTCGATGATGTGTGTGTGTGTGTGTGTGTGCGTGTGTGTGTGTGTTTGTGTGTACGTGTGTATGCGCGCGAGTGGCGCGAAAAGAAAGAGAGAGAGAGAGAGAGAGAGAGAGGTGGGGAAGCCAGGGCTAACCGGGAGCGCGACCGGGAAGGGGTGGCGAGGGAAGGGGCCACGAGGGCAGACGTAGGTAGTCATTATGTGGAGGGAGGTGACGTCACTGACGGTGACGGATGGCTAGGCGTCAGGCGAAGTATAAACCCCATGGTACCCAATAAATTATTGCAACTATAAATTACTTCTGTGTTCACGATATAATGCTACGGCTACTGCTGCGGGTGGGGTGCGACTCCCTCTCCCCCTTGATCGTTCTCTCTCTCTCTCTCTCTCTCTCTCTCTCGCTCGCTCTTCCGCTCGTCATGCGCGCGCGGCGCGAGAGAAATGAAGAAAAAAGAAGAGCCAACGTGCAGGACGTCGATGCGCGTTACGATGGCCGCGCGTATACGCACACGGCCGTACGTTCGCAAGCTTGGCTACTAATGTATCGATGAATTCGAGGTAGAAAGAGACAGCCTCGACGGGCCAGGACTGTGTAGCTCCTTCGCGGTCTGTGAAACGGGCGACGAGTGAAAGTCACGGTTGCGCGCGGATAAACGAGACGAGGCTGTCTCGACTATCGCGCGCCTTCATTTTCTGTCCAACTGTCTAATTCTCGGTGACTACGTTCGAGAAAAAAAGTTGCATAATCGAACAGTTATTCTCTCGCATTCTAGAGCCCTTTTTTCAAATAAGGGATGCAGTCTTTTAATTCCATAAGGAACCAAATATATCTTCATTAGAAGTGAGATAAAGTTATTTCGTTAACTAATCCGGGTTTTCGGTGCCTCTGTAGGGCTTAGCACATCCGATAAAATTGGACCCTATTTTATCTTTTTCAATTTTTCACGATTTCATTATGTTCGTACCGTTAGAAGAGAAAATCATTGACGTATCGATCGCTGAGTAGAGAAACGTCGGATAAATAGGATAACGGCTGTTGCGCGTGCATAGAAGTGCCTTTGTGCAACGTACAATACAACTTAATCAATGCGCACAATGCCTTATGCTTTATTAATGCACCTTAATCTCAACCTTAATCTTCGAAGCTAGCGTATTTATTAGTCCCTGCGCAATCGGCATTGTTTTTTTCTTTTATTCTTTTTATTATTTCCTGCGATCTCTCTATTGAATTTAACGGTAGCGATCCTTAGCGGAGCGATTATACACTTCGAGCGGCATATCTTCTACGATTCTAATACAGCTTTCGGAGATCACTCGATAGCCCACGCTCGCGCGGAAAATAAGCGACTCCAGCCCAACGATCCTACTACGTGACGGATTACGCCGCAGCCAACATTTTTGCGTATTCAGCTAGAGACATGTGCACAAGCATACGCATAATACGAAAGCGAAGCAGCGATTCGTTTCAACGCGAGAGTTTCATATTCCTCGAAGAAATCGAAACCTCCGTGTAGAAAAGCCTGATTTTTTACGGGAACGCGCGTACACCGCGTAATAAGCCACAAAAGGGGAAAGGGGCACGTTGAAGGAATATCGTATAGAAAAGTTGTTAATCAAAGAAGATAGCCGCGCCAACTCTCGTCGATGCCTCTCTCTTTACGCCGGTGTATGCATACGTGCACGCACGCCCTCTCTGTCTCCCCCTCTGCCTTCCTCTCGCGGCGCGCGGTGCCCGCACACATGCATCTATGTATTCATATACGTAGAAAACAGCAAAAGACGTTTCCATAAATCAAGGTGTCGCTGCCGGGGTATCCGTTTTTACGTTTCACATTCCTAGTTGCGCCGAGATTATAATTGCGATCCACGGGTATACGCGAGAGGAGCGATTAATTCCCGCCTAATGTGCAATTAGTTACGCGTTCGCGTACACTAGCCTGTAGCACACATATATATATATATATATATATATATATATATATATATATATATACATATAATACACGACATACATACGTATATACATTTACGCCCGTGTGCGCGCTCGCGAGCGGTCGCGACACGCCTTACGCGCGTATTATACGGGCATATTATATATCTATATATATATATATATATATATATATATATATATATATATATATATATATATATATATATGTATATATGTATATATATGTACCTGCAACGAGTATCGCTGTGTGTATACGTGGGCGTTGCGGGCTCGTGTAATGCCAGCGCGCCAAGCATAAATCATCGATTCCGTATCGATGAAAATCAAAGTCCCGCGACCCCTCGCACTCTCCCGCTTCTCTCCCCGCCCGCCGCGTGACGTCGCGGCCGCTTCGCGTTCGCGATCTCCTGCTCGCGCGGCTTCGCCGGCGCTCTCTTAATAAAGTCGTCGTCGTCGTCGCCGATCGGCGATATTCAGGTCAGAGCGATTTAGAGCGCTCGCGGCTCTCCCCCGCTTCGCTCGATTTTTTCCTTCTTTTTTCTTCGTTACTCTCGCCCCTTTCGAATAATTATTATCGAGAGTGCCGCGGTTCGATTATTATTATACATTATACGCGGCCGTATTTCACGCGCACCGGTCGCCGCGGCCGAGCGGCCGATGTCGAAAAGGCGCGCGGACATACGTAGTCACCGGAGCAGTACATTGCGTATATTGCGGAACGATGAATATATATATATATATATATATATATATATATATATATATATATATATACTATCCGCTCGGATCAAAAGGAGAGTTGAAATATCAATTTGTCGCCTGATGTCGGAGCGATAGTCGATAACGAAACGAGCCGCAAATTGCATTCATTTACACAAGATATTTTACGGAAAAGGAGATTTTTCCGTTATTCGTACGGGCCCTCGAGTTGGAACTGGATCGGTTGTATCTACAACGGGAATACGTACTTGTTCGAACCGAAATATCGAATTGTAGAGAATCGTGCATATTTATATAAATAAACTTTTTGAAGCGAGTTCCATTTACGTATTATTCTGCTCTTTTTATTCATTTAGTAATTGTAAAATAATGAACGAATTAAAAAAATATTTATATTTTTCCAGTTGGAAAACATTTATATTTAATTACATTGGATAAATTTTTCGAACATTATTAACATTAATAACAGATTCGGATTAATCAATTATAACCGAGATGGATATTCGAGGAACCTAACATCAAAATAGTATTATTTTATTAGTTAAATTTTACCGCACAACAGGTGCTGTTTTTAATATGTTTTTTCTAGCTATGATTTCTTTCTTTTTTTTTAATAATATTAACAACTCTTTCTGATTGTCGAATATATTTTATTATAATTATTTCCAAATAGACACTTTTGCTAAAAATAAAACAATTATTTTTGTATAAAAATTTTTTCGATTCATTCAACATTATTAATTGAAAAATCTATTAAATTGATGTGAAAATTCTTTATAATTTAAAAATGAACTCATTTTTGGGTTTTATTGTCAAAAATCTATGATTTTTCTATCATTTTTACGAGCTAATCATTTAGATATTTTAATATGTACACTTACAAGCATCTAATACATCAAGTAAGAACGCTAAATGTACATCAAAATTTATTATTAAAATAATTAAACTTTTCTTGCACGACATTTGTTATGTATTGGTAAAGTGCAGTTCGATCCGGTTTTATATTCAAGTTTTATTAAAAAACAATTATGTGCATCTTTACTTTCCAATTTCTATTTTCCAATTTTTAACTAGGAAATAGTTTCCGTTCTTCAGAAACAATTAATCATCAGGCTTCGAAAGATTATTTTCGAAAAAGAATTGATATCCTTGAAGCATAACTATAATAATTTAACACATCATTGTTTAGCACACAAGTGTTTGCTGGTAAAATATTGATAAAATTAAAAAATATAAAGGAGAGATTATTGATTTTATTTAAGGAATCGATAAATTATTGCTCACGTTATATATAACATGGAATTTTCACCTAAATTAAAAATTTGAAATCTTTTGAGTCTTCAGATAGTGTTGTACTTAAATAGTTAATATTGTATTTCAATTTTACGTATAAAGTAACATTATTATTTATCTACATAAGGTAAATAAAACTCTGTATTTTAAGGCAATTCATGATTTTAATTTATAAATTAGGAAAATTTTAAAGCATCTGTTAATAAATTAATCACATACCATTTGACACATAATAATTTATCAAACAATCATTTACATCGATAGTAGTCGAAAATCGTGAGAAAACCGGACGAAATTTACTTCCCCTCTTGGAAACAGGGCAGCTCGAGGACAATCTATCCCGCGGTGACTGCCGCTACATAGTCTCGATCGGTAATAAATTTTGCGGATCGCCTCTCTGCTGCACACACACACACACAACACACACACACACACACACACACACACACACACACACACACACACACACACACACACACACACAATATATATATATATATATATATATATATATATATATATATATATATATTGCGTGCACGCGGCAGCATCGTCATCTTCCAGCATGGGGCCAAGCTCTTTTGGGGCGGGCAGTGAGACGGGAGCGCAAGAGATAAAGAGAACGAAGAGCAGAAGACCATACGCAGGATCCGGACCCGAAGCGCGCGTAGATCCTTTTCGATCGCGGACTCTCTCGCCGTGGGAGGGAGACACCGCGTGCGAGTAGAGGCGGGGAAGAGGGGATATTATGGGCGAGCGAGTGAGTTATACGCTTTGCCGCGCGCGCGTCGCATAAATCTGTCGCTCGGGGAGGGAGGGGCGAAGGGGGAGGCGGCGACGCCGTTCCAGCCTTTGGACGATGCTGCACTGAAAGTTCGTACGTATAGGTATATACGTATACGAGCGCGAAACGACTGGTTGACCGACTACCGCCTCCACCTCTCCCTTTCTCCGCCAATACGCGCTTCGACGCGAAACGCATCCTCCCTTCGATACCTTGGCTCGTCCTCCTCGCCGTTCGCTCGGCGATCTATTTCTCGAGCTCCTGGCAAGAGCGTAGCTCTCCCCTTTAATCGCTAGGCACTTTGCTTCAGATATAATGTGTGTATATATATATATATATATATATATATATATATATATATATATAGAGAGAGAGAGAGAGAGAGAGAGAGGGAGAAGAGAGAGGGAGAGAGAGAGAGAACACGGGGAAACTCGGCGAGCGCGAAACTAAGTTTCAACGTGTAATTTTGATCCACACGGCGTTGGAGAAGTTTATTAGATCGTCGCTACGTACGTCCGCGTCGCCAGAGTGCCCGAAATGAAATAGCTCGATAAGCGGCGCGTAATTTTAGCACTGTCCAACCCCCCTTGCCCCTCCCGCCCGTGGCGTCGCACCGGCCAACGCGCCCGAGCTTCGCCCACTTGTCGCGCTTTATTTACCGCCGCGCGCGCCCAGGAGCTGCGGGCGTCCGAGTCGCGGAGAATTAAATTTACGAGCGCATACCTCATTACGCGCAAATCCGCCGCGGTCCTGCGTGACGTGCGCAAATCGCCCGGGAGCCGTCTAATCGCGGGCCCGTACCGCTCCGAAGAGGCGTCGCGGCGAGTCGCGATCGCGGACCCGCGGACGAGCGCGCGCGCGATTTCGGAGAAGGTTGGGAAGGCGCGCGGGCCTTATCGGATCGACGGCGACGTCCGCGACTGGTAGTTGGCTCCGCTCCCCTCTCCCAGCGCCGGCGCTCCCGCCGCCGCCGCCTTCCGCGAATGCGATCAACTCCGCTATATTTGGAGTAGCCAAACGGAGTCGCGGCTTCTGCGCGCTCGAGCGGACCACCGCGCGACGGCGACGCTCCTACGTCGCTGCATTCGTCGGATTCGTTCGATCCGTTGGACGTATTTGTCGAAAGAATCGGCTCCTCCGTACGAGCGGGGCGCAAATAAACCGATCGGTTTCGGATACGCAAGACTGGTCGCAGCCTCGCTGGACTCGAGGGCGCTTCCGTATATATAATACGTGCTGTCCCCGTCACCCGAGATGCCAGCTGCCCCGACCGATACTCGCGTATTAGCGTGCTTTATCCAGCCATTTTTAGGACGGAGGACGGCCAGCGGGTCTGCTACGGACCCGCGCGCTACCGCAAGCGCCAGCTACCCGTGGACCAAACTGAAACTGGAGTCGCGGTCGTAGCTTTCTCTCGAATGTATGCCGCGAAGCCGAATCGAGCGCACGGTAACGGGAGTCGTGTGTAAGAAATTGACGAATCGTGAAAGGGTCTGTGACGCGAGAGCTCCCCCTCTTTCTCTTCCTGTAGTTTTGCGTCCAGAAGTCCAAGTTAGCGACCTCCGATATCCATTGCCAATTCGTCATTGAGTTTGCGATGGTCTAATAGATTTTAAGCTGTCGAAATTGCTTTATCTTCTCGAAATATGAACTGGTAAATTTGGCGATTCGATGGATATTCAGGGGATTTTCTTGCCGGAGTAAAATTGACTAATTCTTATTTAGAAATACATTTTTCAATCGACCGTCTTGCCACCAGTAACTTTAACTTGTTAAATTGTTCAAATCTAACATTGTTTACGATTGATATGAGCTTGGATATAACGCATATACTTAACAATAGATCTAGAAATTAATACATACACTTATATAGTATGCGTACCATTTAAAGAAATATTTAAGCTATACATTATTATTAGAACTTTGAAAACACGGTATATTCTTTATAAAAAAGCGTTGTAAAATGGAAAGAAAGTAGAATTTTAGAATATTACACACTGAGAAAATCCTTCCGTAAAATTTAAAAAAATATATCATTGCGGTAATAATATAAAGAATTACGAATTACAAACGTGAAAGAACCTACGTTTTTATTACTTCTGCTGCAATTCGCAAGTCGTTACTTCTTATAGTAGTGCTAAAAAATACCAAAGTGCAATGACAATTGTTTCCGATCTTTTCAACCTGGTTAAAAATCACCTTAATGATTATCATAGAATTTATAACGATGTTTAAGAATTTTCATTTGAAATATATAGATATGTTTTAAATAAAAATTTTTAGAAAAAAAAAACATTTCAATTTTTCATATGTACATCGCAATAAGCGTAAATATATTTTTTCTATGATCGATGATTTTTCAAGAAAATGTCATATCCAACAATATTTATAAATACTACGTCAAACTCGAAAGGAGGTAGAAAATCCTAGAAAATTTCTATTCGCGTCTTAGTCTAAACGAAAAGCACCTACTCGTCTCTATCGAACTATTTATTTGATTATTGTCGAACGGGTGCGCTCAGCCATGAGACTCGTTTCCAATGTTTCAGAAAAATATTTCAGGCAGAAAGGCGCGAGGAGAACAGTCGCTTCGAATGTTAATTAATGACGCGGCGAGTCTCCGACGTTACCGTTCTCAAAGTTTCCGCACGACCGCGTTAAAAATTCCCTCGATCCTGCACGCCGGGGCGAGGGAGTCAAAAGGGCCAGGCGAGCGCGCAAAGGCGCAGCTCACCGCAAATTTCCGAGGTTAGCTGGCGCTTATCGCTCGTGCGAGCGCGCTCGCTCGTTCGCGCTGTCGCTCAGGCCTCGGAGCTTCATTATTAATCGGCCCCCTGTAATAGCGCCCCGGTCGTTCGCGTAAGAAATTCACGAGCGCGGGAGCAAAAGGCAAAGGGCAAAACCATCAAGAAACGAGAGGGGCGTCACGACGGCGACAGCAGCTGCCGCCAGGGCGACGTACGACGCGTAAAGTACGCCAGGGCAACGTTATAGCGGGCACCTCGGTGGAAGGACTGACGGGAAACGGCTTAAGTCACCGGCTTTTGGGGGCTGGAAAAAGCTGAAAACGCGCTCCAATGCTCAAGCGCTTATGCTCATGCTTGCTCTGCTCCAAATTGAATTTTTGTTCTTAACTACTCGCATTTGTTGATAAAACTAAAACAGACAATTTTTTTACAATTCATTTTCAATTTAAACTAAATAAGAATGATTCCGCTACTCATTGTGTCTATTTTTTTGTATGCGGCTATATTACTAAATCAATAACTTAATCATTCATTTGTGCTATTAGTTGATTTACCCTCGGAAAATTACTCCAATATATACTAAAATTTTCTATTATTATTATTTAAATTATTAGTAAAAATATTTCTCATATTAATAACTTTTTATTATTGTAATTTTTATTTTATAATTTTTTGAAATCATATAGAGATTTTATGAAATTAAATCTATAATGAAGGCAATCTTCCTTTTGCACGATGAAATTCGTGAATTAATAGGAGGATCTAAAATCTTATTAATACACCCCTTTTCGTAAAGATGATACTTATGTTGAAGTTTCTAATTCAGAACAGTTAGCTTCAGTTTCATACTTCGACTACGAAGTGGAAAAGGAAGAATGTCTAAAAATAACGCTACTCGCCTTATCTCTCTCGCTCTCTCACTCATGCTCTCTATAAAAAGATAAAGTAGAGTAAGCGAAACCGAAGAGTACGATAGGCCTGATGCCGTTTCTGAACGCACCTGTCCTTCTGTAGATCAAGCGTCCATCACCCGGACGACACACTAAGCGATTCTCTTTCTCGCTCTTCCTCTCTTCTCTCTCTCTCTCTCTCTCTCTCTTTCTCCCTCTATTTCTCTCGCATATCGCGTCATACAGCATTTCTCGAAGCAGAAGCACAAGCGGTAGCCGAAGAGAGAGAAGAGTCTCGGTGTATATACATGCGCTCGCTCTGCAGACGCGCTCTTACGCTTATTTATGCTGACACAATATTTATTAGAACGGATCGGTCCGTCGGCTGATTCGTGTGTATATATATATATATGTATATATATATATATATATATATATATATATGTGTGTGTGTGTGTGTGTGTGTGTGTGTGTGTTGTGTGTGTGTGTGTGTGTGTGTGTGTGTGTGTACGTATATACATATATACATATACATATATACACACATACATACGTACGCGACGAGCGTTCTGAGAGGCGGATGAAGAGAAGCAGATGACGATAGGGAAAGAGTGCGGGGGGGGGGTCGAAACAACGTCTATTTTTGGCGACGACGAAGACGAAGCGCCACCTTTCTCGCTTTCTTGTCACTGTGGTTTTTTTCGCCCCCCCCCCTTTCTGTCTGCTTCTCTTTATTCATCTTCGGTCGCTACTGTCGGCTCGGGGTTACAGAATAAGCGAGAAGATTACCTTTGGTACTTGGCTCTCCCTCTCTCCATCAACGGGGTTCCCTCTTTCTGCCCTTTATCATCCACGTTCCTTCTATCTATACGGAACGAAGCTACGGAGGTGATCTACTGAGAGGACATTTTGTTTTCGATCTTCTCGTTCAACTAATGTTAACTTAATTCGATTCGGTATTCCCAGGTAAAATTGTTTTACGCGATTTTTGAAGAACTATATATCTCGTTACTTAATCAGTGTACATATTCAATTATGCGAGTCGTTGAGTCACGTCTATATAGATTCGCGTCGGCATAGTCAAAGGTGAATTAAAGAAAACGTCTACCGTTAAAGTTGAGCTTGAAGACAAACAATACCTTATCGACAATGAGATTGCAGCTAATCGCACAAAGTATATAATAACGCAGAAATGTTTGGCTGGGACGTGCGCGTCACGTCACTTTCCCGCATAGCGGATGCTCGATATGGCCAACATTCACTTAACGGGGGATAAAATTGTACCCGTGCTCGGTTAACTCACAATTTTCCTGCCCACACATGCCCCACTATTCTCCCCCAATTAACCCACAATTTTATTTTCCTGCCCGTCACGTGTATTGTTTACTGGTAAGAGCTTACGTACATATGCTCTAAGATTAAGTACTACAATTTTTTATTGCTTTATTGTAATGGCAGAAAAGTGAGTACTGCGATTTTCTATTATTTAATCTCGTGGTATATCGATAAATTATTTTTTAAACTTAAATATTTGAAAGGATAACTATCCATATCAAAAAAATTAATTTGGAAAAATATAGTATTTATTGAATTTCGGTTGCTTATAATCATTGGAATAATTTTGGTGGAAGAATTAACATTACTTCTGGTATTTCCATAAAGTCATTCTACAGAGGATTGAATAATATTTACAAATATCACGCTGCTTTAAATATTTTGTTCCAATAGTATTAAAATTTTTTAATCTTTTTTTTCTATTCTCTACTTCATACTTGGTAACAAGCTGAATAGATGGAAGTTAAAATAGACCGAAATTGGTCTGAAAGGCTAATAAATAAAAAACAACTTTTTTTAGAGAAGGTAGTTCAAGACTTTTAAGAATTTATTTCGTTTAATTGAATGACGAGAACAATAAAAATTAGATGTATAAAATCAATACATAGCAAGTGATTATTTTCTATATAATTTTTGGGAAAGAGATCCAGTTATTCTAATTTCGTTTTATAATATGATATAATCAGAAAGTAAAAGCATAATGGTGAAAAAAACAAAATACGAAAAAAAACGATCATCTGTCGCGAAGCGCGAAGAACGGCGCGACTACGGGGCGGTTAACTCAACGGCGCCGAAGGGGGGTGGCGTAAGGAAACAGAACCGACGAGTCAAGAGTAAATGATAACACATTGTCGAAGTGACGGAGAAAGCGAGAAGGGCGCGGGAGGAAGCGAAGAAGAAGAAGAAGAAGAAGAAGAAGAAGAAGAAGAAGGGCGACAATGCGAGACATTGAAAAGATCGACACCAGCTGGTACGTTATTTGTTGGCACCCGCAAATAGTCTGGAATCCCCCCCCCCAACTTCTCCCTCTCTCTATTCCCGACCTGTACGCGCCACGTACTCGAGCGCGCCCGCGGCCCCGGCGCGGCGCGTCTTCGCACCCGCGTTCCCCTCCTCACCAACGCGACGCGCGACTGACAGGTCTCTTCGCTGGCAATTATTGTTGTCGCGGTCGTTGGTAATAAGAGACACTGCGCGCAAGCATCGGGTGCACGCCCGACTATAAACGGGGACGCGACTCGGTCCGCGAAAACGACACATAACGCCCGAGAACATCCGCAGGGCGTAGAGCGAGCTGAACGGAAATATGCATGCATGTGTGTGTGTGTGTATATATATATATATATATATATATATATATATATATATATATAAATGTCACTGTGAATTCACTTCGTGAGAGAGAGAGAGAGAGAGAGAGAGAGAGAGAGAGAGAGAGAGAGAGAGAGATAGTAGGTGAGCCGTGGAGAGGGGAAGAGGAGAGGGGTCGAATTCCTTCGTCGACGCGCTCGCCCGCCCGCGGACGGAAACTGAAGCGACGCGTGCGAAAGTATATGACGACCGTGTAGCAAAGTATACGAACCGCCTGCTTGCAGCTTCAGCCCGCTGATTGGTTATATGCGAGGTGAAATGTGCAAAACGGCTTTGTATGACTATACACATATATACTTATATATATATATATATATATATATATATATATATATATATATATAAACTTGAGTTAGAATATGCGCAGGGCGTACAACTGTCAATCATTGGAATCGGGCCTTAATTTAAAGAGATTGGCAGAAATTGGTGTATTTATTGTATTATATATGAGATTCGGGTATGTTGTTACCATCTTTTGATGATAAATGCTACGAATAATCATAAAGAAACGAATATTTGGATAGTATATCGCTATACGACATTATTATTTATATTACAAACAATATATAAAGTTGCAGTAAATTAAATTATTATTGGGTAGTACTGCGCTTTAAATATTTTACTATTAGAATATAGAAAATTTCATAAATACGACTAGGAAACTGTACATGATTTCATGACGTGTAATATAAAAAATCTCGTACATTAAATTATGTAAAAAACAAAATAAAAAAGAAGATATGGTCCAGGTAATGATTGGCAGAGAAAGGAAAGAATGAAGTGCGAAAGAAGAGTCGGAGAGGGTTCCACCGCCGAGAGTATAAGGGAAGGGGAAAGAAGGCACGTAAGACAGACAAGATGAAGGCGTCCTCCTGTCATCTTTCTACCTGTCTGTCCAAATCTCCTCTCTCCCCCTTTCCCTGTCGCCCCTTTCACTCTTTCACTGTCTCTTTGGATCTTCTGTCTTTTTATCAGCGCACTCGCGTCCGCTGGCACAGTGTGTGTGTGTGTGTGTGTGTGTGTCCGTCCGTACTTTCTGGGCTTCCTCGCGAGTGCACGTCCAGCTATAAGATCCCGTGTACGCGGAACATTGTCAGTTAAGGCTCTCCGTCATGAGCGAACGCGCGAGTCGCGTGAAAGTAAGAGGAGAAAAAAAGAGGAAAAAGAGCGAGAGAATTCGCGTCAGTCGGAATGTTGGAGAGAGACGAGAGAGCGGAGGATGATAGGGGAGGGGGCTATCCGTGGCCGGCGCGCGCGGGCGGTGGAACCATATACTGTCCGTTGCAATCAGCCTGAATTGAGCTTGATAGCATTGTTAGCGGAGGTGTCGGCCGTGATGATGTAGGTCGCTTTGCGGTTTATTAGATTCTTACGATCGCCCTCTCTCTCTCTCTCTCTCTCTCTCTCTCTCTCTCTCTCTCTCCCTTTCCCTCTCTTGCGCGAACAGCATTTACTTTGTTCGTATATATATATATATAGGCTTTTGTGCGCCGATGCTCATCCACCCCCAACTCCCCGGGAGCGCTCGCGCCTTCTTCACAGGATTCGTTCGCCAGAAACGATGCGGTCTGCTTATTAAGTTTTCGGCCCGTTCAAGCGGCTATGTTGTATAACGAATTTTCGATGTATAGAGATGATAACCCGATTAAAAATGAAACGTATTATTCTATGGATATAATCGTATTTATTGGAAGAAATATGATTATAAAATGTGATTACTAACTTGTATATTGCGAAACTTATTTAATACGAATGAAATGAATTAGTAAAATTAATCCGGAATCATTTTATTTTATAGTTTTGTACAGTGCGTATATCTGCGCACAGAGATCCACGAAGAGAAACTATACTGTCTTAATACAATTTAGCATGGAAAAATCTGAACACGAAAGATTTTTTCTTATCATGAAAAGAAAGTCAAGTGTACTTGAAGTGTAGTTGAAAATATTGGTCAAGTTTATGGAGTTGGCATTAAATAGATATGTAAACAAAATCAATTGCTTACAAGTTTGAAAAGGTTATTTGATTTTCTTCGTGAAAGAAATATATTATTAACCAAAGAATTGTATGGGCACAAGCCAGGAGGAATAATTCAATGGAAAAGTGTGAAAATCTTGCGTGTGAGGATATAATATTTCCGATGAAATTCACTATCCGAACGATTATGGCGACGAGGATTATGTGCTCTTGACAAAAGAAAAAACTGAAAAAAAGGATATTATTAATAAAAAGCGCCCTTCTCACGATAAATCTCGTTACGTCGCCCCGATGTGAATCAATTTGCATTTAATAAAATCAAAACTCGCGCGCAATTCACTCGCCCTCGACCTTAAATTACTAATTACGTTATTAATCACTTTGACGCGCCAGTTTCTCTCGTACAATTAATCTCCTTGGCCTGGCCTGGAGCAAATTTTGCGAAGTATATACTTTCGAATCGCGAATTTTATACCCCCGCTCCCCTTCCTCCTTGCCCCGCGCTGAGCGCTCTCATCAGCAATAAAAGAGTAACGGAGAAAACAGGATGCAGGCGGAGAAAAAATTATAAATCACTCTCGAGACGACTATTATACCGTACGTCATTTTAGTAAAGTATACTCCCTTTAAGAGTACTACACACCCTGTTCCTTTTGCAAACACAGCTTTTTGCGTCTCCTTCCTTTTGTTTTTCCAGAAAACTTTATTACTAGCGTCGACTGTAATTATTATTTTATTGCTTCGATCAATAGATCAATATCATAAAGAATAATAATATCGAAGAAGACATTTACACCATTATTTAGCTATAATTATATGGGCATGTTTTTATGCACTTCACTACTGTAAGGTACGATCGGTTCGTTATTTCGAGCTGAACCCAGAAAAATTTACTTAGAATATAAAATAACTTTCTTATCAGGATTATTAGTAGACGTGTATTGTAAAAATTTTTCATTCGCAGAGCCGAATACGTAAATATTTTAAATATTTTCGCGCGCTTAGTATTAATCAATAGACAAAAGGACGAGGTACAAATTGTCGGGGCGGGTGCTGGTACGGTATCCGAGCCGCAAAACGACGTTTTAATCGCCAAAACAACCCCGAGGAAGCCTCGACTAACGCGTGGCAATGAAGCCATCGATCCTGTGCACTCGCTCGATGCAAAATCAGCCGGCCGTCAACGCAGAGCGACTCTCGGCATCGGAGGCGATGAAAAACAAAGCGAAAAAAAACAAAGCGAAAAATAACAAGGAAAAAACGAGTCGGGGAATTCGGCGTTCCGCGAAGCATCGCCCCGCGCATCGATCATCGCCGTCGCCTGTTGCGCGTTCGGCGCGTCCTCCTCCCGAGCCCTCTCGTGCGCGCCAGCCTCCTACGCCTCGTGACGCGTCCCGAACGAACGCGCGAGCGCGCGCGTATGTAAAAATGCGTCGGAGCTGGACTCCCGCGCGTCCATCCATCATTCGACCGCGCGGGCCGCTTTCTGCGCGGCGAGCGTCGGAGGGCCGCGTCTCGAATCGGCCCGTCCACTCGGCTGCCGTATTCTAGCGCGCGAGCTCGTTAACGGTTGCGGCCAATAAACTGTATTATATACGTATATGTGTGTATATATATATAGAGCGATGCAGCAATCCTTTTCGGCAGTCCCCGCGATGACCGACGCGATCCGTTGGGCTACGGCGAGATGATCGAGATTCACGTCGCTTGTGACGAAAAGTCATCGTATATTTCTACTTGCCCGTCAAGGTCTAGCAGGGGCAAACTAAACTACAAACGATTAATCAGTTATACCAATAATTTATATCGGCCTTTTTTAACGCTTTCAAACCAATTAAAAATTTATTTGATAATTGTCTACATCTTAATATATCTAAACGTATCTTTATCTGGCTCTGAATGTATTTTTCGTGCAAAATTACCTATATTTTAATAGTCTTGGCTTTTGGACGAGTTACGAGTAGAGGACTTATTACTTCGACGAGCGCTTTATCTGGCATATAAATAAGTTTGGAAGTTATATAATTAATAATTAGCGTCGTTGAAAGTCCTATTGCTATTTGTATATAATCTGTTGTTGTTCGTAGAACTGCTCGAAAATTCATCAGTTGCTGTAGAACGTAACCGAGTCCTGCAGTTTTTCAATCCCCTCGATGGAATCATCTTGAATTAATCTTCTACAGCTATATACCCTTTCGCCCGTACGTAATATTATTTTATTGTCCCAGTTATATAAAGACGTTAGCCATCGTTACAATACATCGTTATATAATAACGATGTATTGTCCGTCGATTTAATATGTAACCGTGGGAACAATGTTTGAAAACAAAATCGTACCATGCTGGACCGTTTCATAAGGTATAGATTTCGTCCCAGTTCAATGAAAACCGCTTCATCGACGACGAGCGTTCTTCGAGCAAACTCCTTCAAAATCGAATTATTTCCATTGCATAATAATATTAAATCTATAACGGTATTTTGAGGGGGAGACCGCATCGTTGACGGGTAGCCCATAAATTAATCATGCCGAACGCGCCGAATGTGATTAAACGCCACCTATGATATCGGCCATAATTAAATAGAGCTCCGTGTACAGGATTCCGCTCGACGGCCTCGTACTGTCCAGTGTCCGTTCGGGGCAAACGGCGAAGTAGGTACGCGCATACTCGGCGCTCATCCGCGATGTCGCCGAGGAGACCTCCGGAAGAGATCCCAATCGCGGGAGCGGGATCTTCGTAATTTTGAATTATTATCGGGCGACGCGCAATGCCGAAACTGCGCGAGACTTCGGCGAACGCGGCCCCCAAATCCGCGCGCCCGGCCGCGCGCGCCCGAGCGGGAGGGTCAAAAACCCGCGGATCGAACGCAGAGATCGACGGAGGAACGGCTCTCGAGCCGGACCGGCCTGCTCTTCCTTTCTTCCCCTCGCCTCCCCGCGCCGAGGCGCCCGCTCGCTCGAGAGGCGAAGCTCCTCGCGCCTTCGCGTCTCGAGAAGCTTCCGTCCATCACTCAGCGTCGCTCCAACGTCCCCGCTGCCACTCTTCTCGCGCGACTTGGCTCGCGTCCTCCCCTCACGACCGCTGACGCGCGTATACATACATACATATATATATATATATATATATATATATATATATATATATATATATATCCGCTTATCCTCCTCGCCTCTCCTCTTAACTCATTGATATCTGTGCTAGGCGTGTATAGCTCGGTAGGTCGCGCGAAATACTAGATCGGTAGACGTAAATGGCCATTGTTACAGAGCGAGAGAGCATGCTTTATCACCGTATTTTCTGTTTCTTTTACATAATAGATTACCATCTTATTTTTATATATACACGCATAGGGATCTGTCTCTTTGAGGGCGACGCGGCCCGCGCAGATCCGCTGGCTATTCGCAATCCTTCGCTTCGAGCCTATTATTCGTCGAAACTGACGTTCGGTCTAAATGGCGACTGCTTTCGAGTCGGGCTTCCTATTGCTTTTTCCCCTTACCCGCGACCGGAGTTCCATCCAAAATGGCTAGTCAAGTGCGTCGTCTACGCCGCGCGCCTCTCTGACTCTGACTGTGCACGGCCAACGCGTTTATAGTGTCCGGGCTGTGGCGTATCTTGGCAGCGGGCTCATGTAGCGAGAGTCTGCAATAGATCAACGTCGATCCGAGATACATAAGGGGCCTACGGAAGTCTTGCACGTTCTCTTCGGAAATTTTTCCTAGTCGGTCATATTTCTCTGCTTAGCTGTACGCGATATCCTTCAATCGTTACTGTCTTGTAAAATATGATTTTCTCGACTTAATTTGAGCTATACCTGTATGTGATGTGATCGCAACAAAGAAATACATTTTCCTACTTTAAATACGTAAGTTTCTCTATATGCTTTCTTTCCTAATTTTCCATTCTTTTGTCTTTCTACCAGCGTTTCAATTAAGCGTTATCGTGAATTGAAAAACATCACCATTAAAAGAATTTAACTAAAAAAACGAAATACTGAAGATTTGGCGAATAAATCTTACGATTTCGCTGAAATGAAATAAATTCAAGAAACATATATAAGTACAAAACATATGGCTAAGAAAATTCTTATACATTTACGTAACAAGCGAAACGGTAATAATGCAAGTAATTATAACATTCGTATAGTTATTAAGGTGTCAAAGCAAAATAAATTGAGAACGTTTTAGATTTAATAATTGAATCAATTTGTTTTCGAACCCAAGAATAATAATCTACACGATACTCTTTCGAATCAAAAGCAAACGTCTCGAACAAATATAAAGAAATCCGTTCGAACTATGGCAGCAAAGGCGACAGTCTGTTCCTCTCATTTAATAAGTTTTCAGGAAGCCCGTATGCTCAGATTTCCCGAATTTTTGCGACTTTTATCGAGATAGAACTACGACGCGGGCGGCAGAAAAATCCGCGGCACACTGCGCGGGCTTGATTGCCAGGGGCGTCGAAAAGAGGGAGGGGAGTCACATCTTTTGTCTATATTTCCGTGGCATGACGTTCGAATGAAATGAAACTTTTTTCTACGTAAACGTCGTCGCAACGGTACGGTATTGTCTTTGTGACTTTGCCACGCTGGTTACGCGTTCTCGCTCGACGAGTACGCTGCGACGTACAATATGCGCCTGAGTCCCTTCCCTCCCCCGCGACTTTAACAATTTCACGTACCCGAAGCGTCTTTGCCAAAATCCCGTTCAATCTCCGCGAGAAAAATCGAAAGGAGAAGTTTGAGCGAAACTTTTATTGCATCTGATTTTTTCTGGGTGCTTCGATAAAGAAGAAATGAAAAATCTGGATGAAGCTTCGATAAAATTATTTTTATCCCATGATAAGGAATATATCGTATACATCTTGTAAGGATTTTTACTAGGAAAGCTCTTTTCTAATTTCTAAAGATTATCGTGCATATAACTGGAGTTGAAGAATTTTCAGATATTTTCTGCTTTATCTAAGATTTTCTTTCCAACTTTTAACTCTCCATTAAAACACCACTTGCAAGGGGAATTGAAATATTCCGAGCCACGCAGCTATTTAGAATCTTCCATCTACGAGTGTGGAGAACCAAAAAATGATAAGCAAAATCAGACTGCAAAGATCGATAAACATGCTGTCAGGAAAAATAAAGAGATCGTTTACCGTTTACAAGAGTTACATGTTTCTTTTCTTCGTCTCTCATCTCGCTTATACACAAAGAATAGTCGAAAAAAATAGAGTATGCGTATTTATCGGCCAGGCGGAGTACGCTCTCTTCTTAAATAAATGCGTGCGTGTGTACAAGAGAAAAAGAGTAAGTGAGCGAATGAGTAAGTGAGAAAGAAAAAGAGAGAAAGAGAGAGAGGGAGAGAGAACGAGAGAGAGAGAGAGAGAGAGAGAGAGAGAGAGAGAGAGAGAGAGAGAGAGCGACAAACGGATAGGAGGAATTCGGTGGACTGATGGAGTGAGTGTTGACTTAGGATAACAGTCGCCTCATCAGTCAATCAGTCAGGTAGGTTACCACGGGCTCCGTCAAGGTGCTCCGTCTTCGCCCTCTCCCGATTCTGTCGCGATCCCGCCCGCTCCTTTCTTCTCTCTCTCTCTCTCTCTCTCTCTCTTTCCTCTCTCTCTCTCTCTCTCTCTCCTCTCTCTCTTTCCCTCTTAGTTCCTCTTTCCCGAACGAAGACGAGCGAGAGAGAGGTAAGGAGAGGCGCTGGACAGATCGCTAAGTGAGTCACGAGCAGCAACAGCAACTCGCTTCGACTGACATCCGAAGGCCTTCGGGAGGACAAAGCCAGACAAAAGGAACGAAAGAGAACGCGTTGAAATCCGTCTCGATACTTCAAACTCTGTATCTCTCTCTCTCTCTCTCTCTCTCTCTCTCTTTGTTACTCTCTCGGCCTCTCTCACTCTCTTGGCTGCATCGTCACTAAATTATCGATCTTCGCCCTCACGACTTTTACATTTATCTCCCTTGCCTCCCTTTCGATCCGCGAGTCCTTGGACTCTGCTTCAATTTTTGCCTCTGTCTCATTGAGGAGAGGCCCCTTTTCTCTCTTTTAAACAATGATTCGAGGATGCTCCTTGTTAAGAGCGCTTTCAAATTGACTTGGTTCGCTTTTTTATTAATACGTTTCGCTATTTTTTTCTTCTTCTAGAACGCGAGAAAACGATTTTATCGCCATTAACTGACACGTAAAATTGTCTTCATCTCTTAGATTACATGAAAAATATTGAATTACAATTGCGAAATGATCGAAAATTTTTTTATTATTTAAATTTTGAACTATCGTAAAATTCTCCTTTTTCCTAATTATAAATTTTTATATTTAAAAGTAAAAATTATAAGAACAGTATCTTCTTATAAATTGTTCTTTCGTGAAAAAATGAATATACAATAAGTATTGTTCTATAAATCGTTGCTCTTATGCATATAAAAAGGTTATTTACAATAATGATATTTTTGAACGAAGTTTTTGTAGAATATAATTTTTTCGAAATAAATAAAACGTTTCTGCATAGAGGATCAAAAGTGGATAAAATACTAATATATTCGATGAAAAAAGAAGCCGGCTTTGGGCACAGATTTTCGAATCTTTAAATAAGTATTGTGGTCGTTTCCCAGCAGTTTGTAATGTTTCCGAATTTTTCCCTTTTTTCTAATTAATAACCCCGTCAGTCTGCTTTTATTTGAAACAGAATCTCGAAAGTCATCGGCGACATTCGTCACGTTCTTCTCTCTTTCTCTCGTTTTTTTCTTCTGATCCGCAGCATTCTTCGCAAACAATTTTTTGCCCCCACCTCGGGCGCGCGCAAGAGAGTGAAAACGCTCAAAATTCCCGATGATATACCGTCCCGGGAATAAAAACAAAACGACCCAGCCCGAGCCAGTGTATCCACACGATTTTTCCGACGTGGCCGCGGTCCTTTTTCATTTTGCACGGCAGAGACGAGAATACGGCCCCAGGGCAGCTCGGTGGACCCGGGGCAATATTTATACTAATAGGCTTGGGCCCGTCGTGCAAAGGCCGATTCGTATCCGCGCACGCGCAGGCGCGAGTCAATAACATTTGCGTGAGCGATGAACCTATATCGTTTACGCACGCTGGCTGTCCCCGAGCGCCGGCAATGACACGACGCGCTGTTGACCCTACCGTTGCTCTTCTGTTTGCTCCGTGCCTATATATTGCTGCGCGTCGCTGTTTCTATACACATCCGCCGTATTTGGACTTACTAAAATGCCGCGCTCCCGTCTCGAAAAATTCCTCCATTAGTGCATCGTTTAAACAGGCCAGTTGTAGCGAGGGTCCAGGTGCATCCCGGCGTTCTTTTCTTGTGGGAGATTACTCAAAATTTCAGCGTTTGCATTTTTTATGCCTGTACGCACGCAGGCTCATTTTTATTTTCCCTTCCACTAACGATAGAGAACGAAAATTAAAGATAGTAGAAAATCAATAGATATCATTTTCTGTTTATAAATACGGCCTTGTCCTGTTATGAATATATATATATATATATATAATATAGCCAGTAGGCGTACGAGTATATAACAAATTTTTAAATTATTAAAATCTTTAAAATTATTTAAGATCTCGTACGACAAGCATGCGCACAAAGTTTAGGTGTAATTATAGAGCGTGTAATTTACTTTAATCAGATAATCTTCAGTATGGGTATGTATACATATAGTCGAAAAAGAACTGCCCTGCATGGGTATACGAAGTTATTGTGAATTCCGAGAGGAGATTTATAAATATTACTTTCAAAGCCGCAAAATTTTATTTTATTTTCATTCGGCAAAGGCTATAGAGTTTCTGCGACTTTATAAAGGAGGTTGGATGCATAATTCTACGGTATTAGCTCATGGAACTAGAACGAGGAAGAGATTCAGAGGGGGAGAAGACAAAAACAAGAAAAAAAAGGAGAAAAATTTCGTTGCCTCCGAAAACAGTCAAAGTGTAAAACAAGCTGCGGCTACTGTCAAAACTCATTACGTCTTCATCCCACCTGAAAAGATCTCACCTGGCCGCTCCTTCTCTTCGAACTTTCGCTTCGAATCCCCCTCCCCTTCAATCTTACGCGCTCGCACATATTTTCACGATCGACCGACCATCTACGTCTCTACCTCTCTCGCTCGGGAACAATCTGCTGTCCCAATTTGCAGAGGAAGGCTTCTCTCTCTCTCTCTCTCTCTCTCTCTCTCTCTCTCTCTCTCTCACGATGAGGCAAATATATCGGGTCCTCCTACCTTTCTTTCTCTGCTTTTCATCCAGCACGTATCTCTTCCTCTTTCTCCTCGTCGAGCCATCCCCGTAGGGAGGAGCTGGTGCGCGCCGGTGTGCCGCACTGCCGAAGGAGGAAAGGAGAGCGAATTCAGCCGTCAGTCACTCAGCGGCCGGGGCCGACCGCGCGCGCGTGAGAGAGAGAGAGAGAGAGAGAGAGAGAGAGAGAGACGAGAATCACAATCCTCCCTTCCTCCCTCTATATACTCTCGGCGTACGTTCTTCTGTACGCCTGTCCGACGAACGAGCTCGTCCGTCCGTCCGTTTGCGTTCGTTCGTCTGTCTGTCCATCCGTCTGTCCGTCCGCCCGCTCGTTCGTACGTCCGTCTTTCCATTCGGTCTCGGGCGTTCTATATAACTCCGTCTCGTTTCACTCTGGACGTACATTAGAAATTCATCTATCGCCCTTCCAGCCTCCTCTCTGTACGTCCTCCGATCTTCTAGGGGGGAGGGGATGCACTCTTACTGGGCGTGTGGAAGCACCTGGCTGAAATTAACAGATTTTTTATACTTCGCTCTTGTAATAATTAATTCATCGTATCTAGCACATATGAATATTACTTCAGATCTGTATCGCTTTAAATTTCATCAATGAAGAAAAAAAAAATGTTTGCTTTTGAAGTTCTCGTATATTAATAAATGATGACTAAAAGTATAAATTATTGTATAATTTATTGTACGGTTTACAGTAGTATAGAGTCAAGTACGCTATAGTATGACCAAACTGGCGTAATCCGAGTAATTTAGAAAGAAAAATGCATAATATCCTGGTTTAGTCGAGCATCTTATACATCCATTATTTCATACAGAGACAGAAGTTTTCATGTTAAACGTACGTACGTGTGCTGCAGTTAGCTGTCCACGTACGGGAACAAGCGTAGCATTCACACGATTAAGCCTTGGCTAACACTTGCTTCTGCGTTCCCCTCTCTGTAAACGGTAGCATTAACCCAACTGTGCAAAGCCGTCTAATTATCAACTGGCTAAACTTCTGATCCGGAGTCATAGCTGTATGAAGATTAGATTAAAGGGAAGATAAGTTAGAAGCGATAAATGTCGTATAATACAAACAGGAAAGAATTTTTCATTCGTTAATACGTTACAGAAATATAATTAAAAATACGCAAAGTAATATTTTTAGTAAGAGAACGAATAAAGCTCTGTCACCATGGCAATCAGTGATACGTACGACCTCTGTCAGGGTGTCTCAGTTCAAAATCGCACTGAACGTGCAAATATTGAAAAAAAAGGATTTTACGTAACTTTCGCGCTTTTTGAAAGAGATTTTATAATTCTATCGTACAGTTCCTGATTATGATGCTCGTAATAAAAGCCTACATGGTCACCGCCGCAATTTCTCGTGGCTCGCGGCCAATCGAAAATTTCAGAACAAGTTCAGTTCTTTCAGCCTGAAGAGCAGTCTTCGTAAGTTACCTTCTTCCAATTCATCTTTCTCCCCCCTCCCTTCCTTTAGAAAGCAAGACGGCGGCTGCAACACGCAGGGGGAGAGAAACACAACGCTCTCACTACCTCGTGCTGCGTTTGTGTGCGTGCGCGCGCGTGTGCATTGCCGCATCGCCCATGGGGTTATGCATCATTTCGGTGCTAAACAGCCGCGATAATAATTCACGCAATTAGAATTGAGCGATAAAGCATCTTGGGGGCCAAAATAGTTTTGCACAGGGCGCGCAGCGCGCGACACGCACGATTATATACCTCCCTCGGCCATTAATTATTCGCGAATACGCACCGGACCCACGCGTGCCCTAACGCAGGAGCAAAGAGATAGCCTCGCGAGAAAGCACCTTCGCGAGTGCCACCGAGTCGGTCCGCGAGGAAAACGCATTGCGCTGAAAAGACACGCGCGCGGAATATATCAAAACGGACGGGGGAGGGAGAGAGAGAAAATTAAGTACGGGCGAGGACCGACCTTCTCTCTCTCTCTCACCCTCTCTCTCTCACTCTCCCTCCCTCTCTCTCTCTGTCTCCTTCTGTCTCTGTCGTACACGCGATACATCGGTATTATATGCCATCCATTTTATCGCGAGATGTGTTAAGCACGAGGAACTGCAGCTGCGCATACTCTCTTCTAGGTTTATATGTTTATATATGTAAGGTGTATATGCACACACGCGCAGACATATGTGCGGGATTCGCGCACGTGCTGCGGGGCCTGAACACGGTGGAGGAGGCGAACGGGCGGATATATACGGTATATCGCGCTGCACCGATCTTCTCGCCCTCTTTCCCCTTCTCCCGTTCGACTCTCGCCGGACGTCAGGATCCTCTCAGCGAGGGCTGCAGGGGCAGAAATTGCACAGGACTCGCGGCGATCGGCGGTAACGCGCGGGCTTAGCTTTCGCTGTCCTGTCTCGCTGGCTGCAACCCCCGTGCCCCGATGCTCGCTCGTATATAAGAGGTACAGCCTGCCGGAGCAGCGGCGGAGGATGGGGAGAGAAGGGGCCTTGTTAGCGGCCTGCCAATATAGGGGCCACGATCGGATCGGGTCGTGCGAACGGTATTTGCATGCCGAGTCACTCTTTCTCTCTTACTTTATCTCCTTTCCACTTGTTTGCCACGGCCAGTGGCAAGACGAAAGGAGCGAGAGAGAGAGAGAGAGAGAGAGAGAGAGAGAGAGAGAGAGAGAGAGAGAGAGAGAGAGACAGAGAGGCAGACAGAAGCAGACTAACTGCCGCAGGTTCTTTATTTTTTCCACTGGTTCTGCGTCTTTTTTGGGCCTGTTACGCGCAGCTCGAGAGAAGGAAGGCTTTATTCTTTTTCTTTTTTCTGAGAAAGTACCGATACGGCTCGCACGAAACTGGCTTTCGTAGAGCGAAAGAGAACTGGTAGCCCAGCCTATCGCTTTTCTCCCGTACATGGCCAAAATCCCATAAAACCCTTATGCATATTTGTCTTACCTGCTGCCTTCTCTGAGACTTTCTAGTAAAAATTAAAATTTTTCACCAATACAAAGAAAAAAGGTGTAAAATGGACGAGTTGTAAAATGCAGTTTGATAATGACAAAATCGATCCTACTAATCTTTAACAAAATAGTTGATATTATTTTTTGACATCAGTTACGATTAAATTATTAACCAGAGATTTTTCTTCCTTTTACTTTTCTTTCCACCCTTGCCATTAATCGGATGTATGAAGCAGCCGATAAAGAGCTACATAAGCGATGGATTGTGCAAAGAAACGGGCGGGGCCGAGTGTCGGTGATCCGCCCTGACCACCACCTTTCTCTTTCCCCATCTCTCTCCCTCTCTCTCTCTCTCTCTCTCTCTCTCTGTGGCGTCCTTGCGAAACGTGGTAGTGCTGCTTGATCCAGCTTTTTCCTTCCCGTGCGTTGCTTACGAATTCCGCGTTCTTTATCTAAAAAAACAAGTCGTTGCTGTTGCTCCGGCATACATCGGTAGTCTCTCTTGGCTTCCTCCCTTGTGGTTGCCCCCTCGAGCAAGTTCCTGCTCTGGCTCGTCGTCGACGTGTCCCCTCTCTCACTCTCTCGCTCTCGCTCCGTGGCTAAAGCTCTCTACACCGAGCTCTCTGGAGACAATGGACAATGGGGACATAAATCTGCGTAATTAGTTGCCGATGCTTCCGCGGATCAATGTGCGATCTCCTTTCTCTCCCCCTTTTTCCAAGCTCGAGGAGCTAGAGAAGAAAAGGGATGCGGGGGCGGGGGACGGGGCATGAAGGAGGGAGAGGAAAGAGAGAGAGAGAGAGAGAGAGAGAGAGGGGGGGGGGGAAAGGTTCGCGCAGGAGCGCTTTAAAATTCGAGGGAACAAACGACCGTTTGGTTGGTCAGTCGGTAAAGGTAGGACGGTGCAGCGGGTCTTCCCCACCCAACACAACCTATTCCCGACGTCGAGTACTCCCTCCCATCGAACGTTCCGCTCGACTCACTGTCCTCGATAGCGAACTGCGTCGGGCACGACACTCCCTTCCAACCTCGTGCGCGAGCAGCACAGAGGGAAAAAGGAGGCGGTTGCGTTCGCGCACTTATACTACTTGCACAAGATGGCGACGCTCGCACTTCCTTTAGCGTCCGCGAGCCAGCGATCTTCTTTTGCCCCTCTCCTTCTTTGTCTTTCTTTTTGCAACCAGGTTCACTGTTCTCCAGGCCTTTTTATCTTCTCCTCACCTACGTTCCGCACTCGCTTATTTGCATCGAGCACCTGTCCAGCACCGCATCCCCTCCTCTACCTTTCTCCCCCACCCACGCTCTCCCTCACTCCTCTTATACTCTCGTGTTTTCTTTTTTTCCACCGAGTAAGAGCGCTAGTAGAAGCAGCAAAGCAGCAGCAGCAGCTCGGTCTCTCCCTTCGGATCGGGAGAGTAAATCACCGGGCGCGAGAGAGGAGAAAAAGAGATTTAGCGATCGTGGGTCGAGGGAGAGATCACGATGACGCGCGCGCGAAAGAGAGGCGAAGCATCCTCGGACGAGGCCCCGACTCCATAAATCTGCGGGACGGGTTCGCTGACCAAGCCGCGCACGGGAACGAACGGCGGGGCGCGTGCGCGCGCGCGCGCGCGGAGAATTTCGCCTTCGCCGAGTGGGAGGATTGGCTCGTGAGGTGGCGCGTGTATATACACGCGAGAGAGTCGGGTCGCGCTTGCGCTGGTGATGCAGCTATAATCGGGGCGACGCGCCGATCGCCTAGTGGCGGCGAGGAACACGGGAACTACCACTACGGCTTGATGCGCCAGTCGTGCTCGCGCTGCTGCCGGGCTTCTTCTCTGATTCGCGGTAGAATTGATAAATGGACACTTTGAAATCCTTTGTTATTTTTCTGTAGTATGTTCGAATACCAGTTCGAATACCAACATTTTTTATTAAATACCATCAATTTCAGATTATTTTTGATAGGAAATACGCTGTTTCAATATTCACATATTTGACTCAAACTATTTTGATACCTGAAGAATAACCATATGATCAAGTTGGATTTTTAGTAGCGATCACCCTAACTCCAATTTTTAGCTAATAATTTTTTCACTCAAATTTAATAAACAATCTCAGCTGACATTTCATGGGTAAAGATTTGAACTTACAAAGGAGAGGTCGAAAAATTTGAATGATGGATTTGGTCTAGATTGAGGGAGATACATTCTATTACTTCCAAATAAATCAAATAACAATTTAAAACCTAATGCTCTTTTATTCTCAAGATATGATGCGTTCTCTTTTAGAATCCGATGTTAAAAGTAAGAATTTTCATGAAAAGTCATTTCTCGGACTTATGATACGTATCATGAGATTAAAGGAGTCTTGGATTTAAAACTGGCACTCGATTTATTTTGGGGGTATCGTCGATCAAATGTCTTGGCCTCCTAGCCTCCCAAATAGTAATTTAAATGTTTAACACAAAAATTCTTAAACAGATTTTAAATGGAGAAGATTACAATAGATAATATAAAGTAACACAGTATAGATTAAATTTCTAGAGAGAACCATCTCTATTCACAACTGGAATTGAAATCCGTGATACAGAATTAAACCAAGATTTCCCGTAAATGATTCTGTTGCTTATTTTATCAAATCTTTATTCAGTACAATATTTGTTCGATTTAATACTTTTGGAGAAATGAATTTTTGTATTGCGATAGAATTATAAATATGGATGTACTCGTAAATAATTAAAACTTTATTAGAAAAGTCCAATTTCTAAAATCTAATTTAAGTTATATAACAGAGATCGAAAATTTCCGGCCACCATTTAGGTATCCGATAAATCTTTGAGGGCATCAAAGCGGATGCTTTGTAACGTTCTTTGTTCTAACACTTGGCCAATGTTTTCCACGATATCAGGCTGTATCCTCACGGAATTAGCATCGTTTCCGAGCGACTATCCGTATCCTTAATACATAAATAAATTCGCCTTGCAAAGTCCTTTGAAAGGCGTCGCTCCTTAAAAGAATACGCGGGGAAACAATCGTGTTGCCTCCTCCCATGGAAATTCAAAATCGAGTCCGCACGCGCTCGAAAAGGATGCCACGAGGCAGCGCGCGTAAATGATAAACAGCTCCCCTCGCATCGCGCCCGAGCCGTACGCATCGGGCTCTCCTGAGAAGGAGAAAAGCGAGGCAAGGCGCGCGTGGCGAGGGAAAAAACAGGACGAGGCTCGCGCGCCGAGCGTTTCCCGCCACCCGAATAAAGAGTATATATATATATATATATATATATATATATATATATATATATATATATATAAGTACGACAATAGCTCAGCGGTAGCAGCAGCAGTAGCAGCAGCAGCAGCAACGGCACCAACGGCAGTGGCGACCGCCGATAAGCCATCGTTCCGACCGCGAGACACGAGGCAAGACGCCATAAAACACTTATGTTAAAGAGCCTCCCGCTCTTTCTTGCAACGCAACGCGCGCGCTGCTCTCCAGCTTTCGGAGAAAATAAACGCTTACGCGAGTTTAAATATACGCACACGAGCGATTCCCGATCGGAGCGTTCCGTCCCGGTGTCGCGCGCGAGGGCGGAGAGGGCTCTCGATGTACTCGATATTACACGGTTGGCCGGAGGGGGGGGGTGTGCACGCCTGAATCGCGGACCAGATCGCGTGGTGAAAGCGAGGTGACAAAATGGGAGAGTTGACTAGGCGTTTCTAGGCTAAATAACCGCCGCATAGATATAATATAGGGAGCGGGTGCGGCCGCCGCTATCGCCCCCGCGGTGGAAATGATTCGATTAAAACTCATAGTGTGCAGCGAGGGCGGTGGCTTCCAGCTCCCCCCTGCTTTCCCGGCACGACAATAAAGAGCCACGAGGTCTCGTCTACGTCGCGGGCGCGAATTTCCCCGAGTCTGGAGCAACGAGTCGAGGCGGGCGACGTCGCATCGTTGTCTCAGGGGGGTGGGGGCGAGCAGAGGGGCTGATAAATGAAGCGATAGGCACCATTGTTATTCGCCATCTGCGCACTTTTACACGCCTGGGCGGCTCGCGGAAAATGCCTCGTCTTTCCCTCGTTTTCGCGCTGACTGCGGCTTCTACCCCCGCTGCTCTTCTGCCCATCCTAATACCGGTCGTCGTGAAAATTCTCGTAAATCTGGAACAGGTTTTTAGAAGAATTTTCCAACTTTGCAGATTTTTTTAACTTTAAAAAAGATAGAAGTGAAATTTTTCTTTAATTTTAAGCTTAATATTGGAGCTTGCTATCTTCAGAGAAACTTTCCAATTTATTTACATACCTTTGCTGTGTTACTTTAATCAATGTCTAATAGGAATTTCTTCAATGTTTGAAAACTGAATAGGTGTGCTAGTGTACTTAAACATAAATTATACGTTAGATTTTTATTCAGTTTTTATTTCTAGAAATAAATTTGTTTATACTATTTTTATTAATGCAAGTTAACAATAATAATAATAATAATAATAATACATTATATTTTATATATTAGTACTTTTACGGTTATTTAAATACTCTGTTAACTAAATGCGATATTTTTGATTGTTTCAGGGGAGGACGGCGTCGAAAGTACAGGGCCTAGCGCAGAACTCCAAGGCGAGGAAGGCGACTGCGGCGACGAGGATGGTCCGATTAGCCCCAGCGAAAGGGGCTGCAGTGTCGGCCCGACAGCCAAAGAGAACGAGAACGGCGAGGCGAGCGAGGAAGACGACGAGGAGGATGCGACGCCAGCGAATCCATCACCCTCGGCGATCAGTGCGAGACTGAACCCAGTGGCCCTCAGGGATACCGGGCCCCCGGACAGGTGAGCCAAGGATGCCTCTTTTTTACTTTTCGAACGATGTCGATGTCGGACAGAAGAATGACGGGGTGGCGTGATTTAACGATCTATCACGAATTCACCTGCTTGATTAACTTTCAAGTTGTTACCATTCCGGATTCTCCACTAAGAATAATGAATTCCTATAATTGATTTTGCTTGCATAATAATGAATATTCGTACCATAGAAATATTATCCTTTAGTTATTTACCCCCTTTCTCGTCAAATAATATTCTCATTGATAAGGTAAAAATATATTCGTTAAGCCGTAAATTATAACAAGTAAAATAGTAGCACATATGAGTTGAGTATAAAGAGATGTGTGCAGCAATCCTTATCCACTGTTGATCTTGCAAAGATAAAATTCATTTCGCCTCATATATAAACATCCATATTGACTATAATATTTCATCGGCGATGCCTTTATTGCTATTTACCGTGGTGTTGGCAATCTGGGGTGTATTGTTCAATAATGACGTTTATTAATTTAAAGAGGGTGAACATTAAGTTGAAACCTTTATGATAGGAAATTTTCTCGCTGCTACATTGTAAAATATGGAATGAAACCGATAATTTGCTGCTATTTATGGGACAACTATATAGCTGACCGATCTACCCTAAAATTCACTAAAAAAGTTCCATGTTTCAAAATTAAACTTTAACAAGGAATCGATGTAGAAATCTCTTCTGTATATCTCATTTTTCTACAAAATCATTTAGACCCGTTTCTTTGTACTACTTCTTTATCTGAAGGTAAACAAATCCGCTAACCCGAGTTACATTCGCAGTACTCGCGCTAAGTCAACTTCCTCGCGCTTTAGCACCTGCTTCTCCGATGATTCGCGCTTATAATTGTCTAGCGCGGGGTCGGTAATAAACGCTAGCTAGCACGAGGTCGGTGTGTTCACAAACCGAGTTGAGCGCTAAGCGCGATTAAAACATCTTTGATGTCGCCGCCCGTGAAAATTTGTTGTTCAACGGCAAAAAATCGTTCTACACTCTCCTGATAGCTCGCACAAGCGTTCGTTCTTTCTTTTTTCTTACCACCCGCTATTCTTGAGCGCAGGGTCAAAGAAGTCAGTGTCAAGCAGCTGATATCTGCGCCTCGCGCGCCTGAAGCTGCTTTTTCGGCGTCACTTGACTAATAGAGATAGGGCCTTGTGTTTACGATTTCTTCTTCCCTCCGTCTCTGTCTTCCCTTCACTCATCCTTTCTCCGATCTCGCTTGCTTTCTCAATCATTCTCGATCTCGTTGCACAGCGCTTCTTTTACTAGACTGAATTGGTTGCTGTAATTTTATACACGTATCGTGCAATGCTTTTCTGTATTTATTGCGTATGTTGTTTAACGAAATGGTTCTATTACATATAATATAATACATTAGGATAATTTGATATAATTCAATAAACATATTTCTAAGTATAGTTTTTAATCACGTACCGCAAAATCATGTAAAAATAAATTTATATCCATTTAGATGGCTGTGACTACTTTTTGTAAGCATACAAACCGGCAATGATTCAATAATTTTAACTTAATTGTTTAAAGCGATATTTGCAAATAACTGCCATTGTCACTAGTACAGGCAAGAGAAAAATTATGAAAATTTTGCGTTGGTTAATTTTAATATTTACTATAAAATATACACGAACAAAAAGATATGGATAAATAGGTAGATGCGTAAAACTTTATTTGTATATTTATAAGCGAAAAAAATTAGAAATAGAAAGAAACTGATATACGTCTCTCACGCTATATTTTTTTTGCTGCATATTCGTGCATATATTGCTATTCTCTTCTATATTTTCCTCTATCTAGACACAATACTTATCCCAATGCAGTGGTCTAACGAATGCGTAAAAGAGAGGGATACAAAGGGAGAGAGAGAGAGAGAGAGAGAATTCACGCGATGTATATAGATAACCACAGTGCATCGCGCACATGCATGTCAGCGCGCACCCTCCCGCGCTGACCCCCTTCCACACGTCCAAAAACTTCCCCTACATGCGTGTGTTATATGGAGGTGGACTCCTTTTCTGTCTCGCTCGCTCGCGGCCGTTCGGCGCACGCATTCTCGGTTCTCTTGGCTCATTCAGTCAAGGCTCCAGTCAGTTACGAACGAGACACCGACAGGCCGGGAGCTGAGCGACGGCGATGCCGATCTATTGCGCGCGCCTGCGCGCGACCACACATCCCACTTAATAGTCGCTAGGGAAAGAGGGAGAGGGAAAGAGAGACAGAGAGGGAGTAGGTCTACCACATCATTCGCGCCGTCCCCCTTGCTCGAGCTGTTTCTCCACGTGCAACGGCGATGCCACTGCTTGCTAGCACAGGTAGCTGACTTCTCTTTCTCTGTTTCCCTGACTTATACTATCTAACTTCCTTTACTGGACTTTCATTATTAGTATATTGCAAGATTATTATTTTCTTTTGATGCTGCTTTATTTTAGATTTTTCACTCTTCAATAGGCTTATTGGTCTTATATAAAATTATCTGAGAAAGTTGCTTATATTTGCACTCAGAATTGCGATCTAATAATAATCGACCCTCAATTTTCCAATTTTTAATTTATAATGAATTTCATTAATTTAGCTAATCGATTTCGTGCACGTGGTCATAATTTTTTTTATTGAAAAATAGTATTTAATATTATATTAAAATAATTACATAAATAATTGTTGAAATAAGCAATTTGAAATTGTAATAGAAGATTAGCTGTGATTTAATTTTAATCCATAGAGACATAATATTTAATTTCCTGAAAAAAATTTATAAATAATTCTTATTCATGTTCGATTATAAGAAATAAACTTTAGGAAAAACTAACTATTTACATAATAGATATTATTATAAAAAGTGATATTCTTACTACTCTTTCATTCTTTTTTAAAAATTTTTTATAGTTTAAATGAGTATACAATGTAAATAAACAAATATACCTATTATCTATCGTTCTATAAAATTAATTATTTGTAAAAGTATTGATCCTATAACTATCATTTATCCTTAACTTAATGCAACAATTCTGATTCTTGTTTCAGGGAGCTAATGAGCCCAAGGTGTCCTTCCAGAGACTCGCGGGAATCATCTGGTCCTGCATCTGGAAGTCCCCCGCCTCCAGCAACTCGAAGTAGTTCGAGCCCAGTTAGCCCCCCAAGTAGTGTCGTGCCTCTGCCACTTGGTGTCCATCCACTTTTACCTCCACAATCCGCCGCCATGATGGCAGCATATCTCCAGCAAACGCATCAGCGTCTTCTACTAGGACACTCGCCACTTTCCCGAAGCTCTGTTTCTCCATTAGTGTCTTCCTCGTGTTCACCACCTGCGGCTACTCCGGGACTTCACGTTTCACCAACGAGTGGTGAAGTATCACCTGGTGCAACCCAATTACCAGCTGTATTAGATTTTAGTACACGCAAAGCTTCGTCGACAGAGGAAGATGAAGAAGAGCAAATACTAAATTTAAGTAAACCACCTACACCTTCCTCATCGACAGAAACCAACAATGGACCTTTAGATCTCTCTGTGACAAGTCGAAAGCGACCTGTTCCTGAGGATTCGCCACCGCCACCACCACGGAAATCTTCAAGAGTCACAGGAAGTACGCCGGCGCCTCATCCAGAAGTTGCACCTAATGCATCGCCATATGCTCGTCAAGTTGTTTCGCCATGGACGTCTCCTGTTGTCGCATCGCATTTTCCTTATTTTGCCGCAGCCGTCGCTGCGGCAGCAACTAGTCAACAACAATTATCACCGAAAGGTAGTTCAAGTGTAGTCGATCACCATCAATTATGGAATGGAAAAATAAAGCAATCAGCTCTTGATAAACCTTATCAGCCGAGTGAAGCTACAAAAGCTTTAGAGAAAATGAGCGAATTGAGCAAACTTGGAGGAGAAGATTTATTTAGATCATCTTCAGGTGGAAGTGGTAATGTAGGTAATAATTCATCAGTTACCTCTGGAAGTCGGCACAGTGCGTGGCAGTCACATTGGTTAAATAAAGGAGCTGATCAAGCGAAAGATGTTCTGAAATGTGTCTGGTGCAAGCAAAGTTTCCCAACTTTGGCTGCAATGACAACTCACATGAAAGAAGCTAAGCATTGTGGTGTTAATATGCCAGTACCTCCCCCCAGTGGTGGGTTACATACTGCACAACCACATCAACCTGCAATGCCTCCAACGCCACCTCAACCGCATCAATCGCAAACGTCATCTGGTGGAAATGCTGGAAATAATAATCCGACATCAAACAGTAAACAAAGTCCTTCAGAACTTAATCTTTTGATAAAGGAAACAATGCCGCTTCCTAGAAAGCTAGTACGTGGTCAAGATGTTTGGCTCGGAAAAGGAGCAGAACAAACTCGTCAAATTTTAAAATGCATGTGGTGTGGACAAAGTTTCCGTTCGCTAGCTGAAATGACTTCTCACATGCAGCAAACACAGCATTATACTAATATTATTTCTCAGGAGCAAATCATTTCTTGGAAATCTTCAGATGAAAGTAAAGGCGGCAGTGGTGGTGGAGGTGGATCTGGTGGAAATACAGGAAGCAGTGGTGGAAGTGGCGGTAATGCACCACCCGGAAGTGGTTCAGGACATCATGGGACCAGTGGAGGACCTGGAGCTGGCGCAACGAGTAGCCATGTGAGTGCTGTACTCACTTGCAAAGTATGTGACCAGGCTTTCAGTTCCCTTAAAGAACTTAGTAATCATATGGTGAAAAATAGCCATTATAAGGAGCACATTATGAGATCTATAACCGAAAGTGGAGGGCGACGTAGACAAACACGCGAGAAACGAAAAAAATCATTACCGGTAAGAAAACTTTTGGAACTTGAACGGGCACAGAATGAATTTAAAAATGGCGATGTTGGAGCAGCTGCACTTGCGCATGGACTGGGTAAACATGCTGGTAGAATTACATGTGAGAAGTGCGGTGAAAAAATTGAGACTACGATTTTTGTAGATCATATTCGACAGTGTATCGGAGCTGGCGCACTTGGTGTTAATCAGCGAAATTTTTTAAAAAACGCCTTGATGTCTAACCATTTACCAGCTACATTATCTCCGGGAGAATCAGGGCGTAAAAGCGTAAACGAGGAAACTTCTTCAATTTCATCAAGGCACCACCGTTCGCCTTCTTCAGCAAGTGATGCAACAACTCCAGGTAAAGAAACGCCTACACCGACAGTAAATGAATCTGGAGGTGGTACTTCTTCGCCATCCGTTCTAAGCGCAATAGAGAAATTAATTGAAAAAAGTTTTGATTCACGGATTCGTCATAGTGCTCCAGGTATGCATCATGCGCAAGCTGGTGCACCGATTGGTTCTAGCATTCTTAAACGTTTAGGAATCGATGAAAGTGTCGACTATACGAAACCATTGGTCGATCCTCAAACCATGAATCTTCTTCGATCTTATCAGCAACAACAGTTTAATGCTGCATCGGCTGCTCGAAGAGAGCGAAGTGGAAGCGAATCTAGTTCAATTTCAGAAAGAGGTAGTGGAAGAACTGATTCTATGACGCCAGAAAGAAGAATGGATCTATCAACCACTGCCCATGATAGACTTTCAACTTCGTCATCGCATTCACATCATCAACGTTCCACGCCCGATAAACAAGTCACTCCACTTCCATCGCGCCATCCTCCAACGAACGAGGAATCAGAAGAAGAAGAATCAGTTGTCGTAAAGAAAGAACCGAGGGATGACGATACAGAAACACCCGTAATTAATGAAAGTGAGCAACAGACTGGTAGCTCTAGAGACATTGTAGTTAAAAAAGAAATGGAAGATCGAGGGGACGATGAAGAAGCAGAATCATTTAATCATAGAAGAAATAGCAGTAGCATTCGAGAATCATCGGAGGAGAGAAAAGATGTTTTGTCGCCACAAATGAATCCTCCAACACCAAGGCCTCTAAGTCAAGTTGAGCAGCTAGCTCGCAGTCCTTGCAGAAATAGTACAAGCAGCCCTACAAGTAGTGATCGATCCATTACGCCGCGGGGTACTCCAGACACAAAAACATCCAGTAGTCTTGGTGCACTGTCTTCAATGTTCGATAGTTTATCTGGCGGTGGCGGTGGAACAAATACAAATTCTACAGATAATCAAGGTCGAAAGACTAGCACTCATCCCTTAGCTGCTTTACAAAAGTTATGCGATAAAACGGAAACTCGCGGATCTAGTGGAAGTAGTAGCAACAGATCGGCGTCCAGCTCAAATGCAGCGCTTGGGCACGGAAGTGCCTCTACTTCAGGCACGGGTGGTTCTGGTGGAGGTCCAACTTCAGGTGCTATACTTGCATTTAGTTGGGCATGCAATGATGCTGTAGTGACGGCCGATTCTATTATGAAATGTGCTTTTTGTGACACTCCATTCATCTCGAAAGGCGCTTACAGGCATCACTTGTCTAAAATGCATTTTGTGAAAGATGGCATGATCCCTGATCCTGTGACTATAGGAAGATCTGCAGCAGCAGCTGCTGCGGCATCAGCAAGCACTCAACAAACATCTAGCGGTCCGAGTCATAGTTCCACATCGCCCCCAACGTCCCAGCGAAATAAGTCACCTCCTATTCCTCAAGCAAATGGAAGTCCTTCTCAACCAACGACTTCACCACTGGAAGAAAGTCCCCATTCTAAATTTCTCAAGTATACGGAGCTGGCCAAGCAATTGTCTAGCAAATACGTATAGTCCGAGCCCCGTAAGTAGCGGTGCCACTTGTACATAAGTGTATCTATATTGTAACGAACTCGAGAAGTGGTTCAGATTTTTAGCGTGTAGTCCACATACATTGTGCCAACGGTTATGGTTAAATGACAATGAGATCGGTAGTATGCAACAGCATCAGAAAAAATAAGTTACTCACTAATGAAAAATTCTAAATTGTCTATTTCTTAGCATTAAAAATATTACTAGAAGCATTTATGTTGTAAAATTTACAGAACAAATAAAATACGCAAATAAAACAATAAATATATAAAAATGAACTTTTATTATAATTTAGCATCATGTTTTTCATGCTTGTGTAATTTATTAGATCTCATTGTTTCTAGCCATCTATCGTAATCCGCATCTTGTCATTCCTCGGTCAATTTAATAAGTAGCATTTGTCTTCCGTCTTTCGTTCTTCGACACAGATATATAATAGCTTGATTGGCTAACTAATTTTATCATTTGGTCGAGCAACGAATATTTTTAATATTTTATTGTTAAAAAATACTTTAAAAATTACTGGGCAAAAGATTCAAAATATGTCTTACCCATATTGGGGTACTCAATTTAAAAATATCAAGCCTGTGCAATACGTAAACTTTTAAATACTTACGGCAAAGAAAGGAGGGAGGAAAGGTTGCTTGAAAATCAAAGATCCGTTTTACGGGTATACGACTAGAATCAAAACTACAAACGGAATAAAAATATATGAGGAAAGGCACAGGATTGATTTTGGCGTAATGACGATGCGGAGGCGCGAATCATGTACTCTTGTCTAAGAGTGCAACAGTTAGGAGAGACGAGATTGAATTTCATTGTGATGCCACCATATCTCGCAGCACCGCTGAGTCACAGGGCTCGGCGCGCGGCCAAGTATGTGATTTTATAATAATATAAAAACAAATACTTAAGGAAATTTTGCGTTTTGCGATGCGCTGCACACGCGAGATTGCAGGTGATTTTAGGTTAATCGAATAAAACAATGTACTATTTAAAACATCGTATTAGTTACTTCTCTGGTATTTTATAAAACTGATTAATGCCTTATTTTCTCATAAAAAATATACCAATAGAAATATACAAGCATTACAAATTCCCGATTACATCGGAAGCTTTGGTTTTCTTAAATTATTCGGCCAGATTTTAAAAGAAATACCTCTTATATAACCAAGAAAATATAATGAAAAAATGCGTTGTAATCTACTACTCCCAAAGATGTTAACTTCGACAAATGTGTGGCAGCTTCGGTTTTATAAAATTCCAAGATTTCACTTTCATTCACCTGCGTTGCAAGTCGTAATCGCGAGCATGTATACCTTTAGACCTTAAGGCCGTAGCTGGTTAGTTAAAAACTAGCGTAGGACTCGCCATTGTATAGGAATCTCTTTGTTGATATTTAAGGCTTCGCGGGACTGGTCACCCGCGTCGGCCTGCGCCACGTTTATTCTCCTTAATGCGGCCGACACGATTTAGCTTAAAAGTGAAATAAAAGAAAATTAAAAAAAAAAAAAAAAAAACAATAAAAATAAACGAGAGTGAGACTGCGCGGTAAGGAGCGAAGTAAAAACGTAACTAATGCGCACGGCACATGGTGCAATATAATATTTCCTCAATTGTATTGTATTTTGAGGAGACGAGAGGAAAAAATATAGTAGAGTTATAGGAGAGGGCCCGTTTCGATTAATGCGCGATTCGCACCGACGAGATGCAAGATTTTGGCGAGATTTGTGCGAGCAGTATTAAAGGGCAACTCGTAAATTATATAGGAATTAAAAAAGTGTCGTGCTGCAGCCTACGCGAGAGAGCGAAGACCATTGTAAATTTTCTTTATCTTTAAAAATAATATTTATTATCGCGCCCGAGTGAGCCACGCGTCGCATTTCAACGTGTAAAATACTAATCATTGATTATCATTCGAATTATTGCGATATATATTGTGTATATTGATTATAATTAACTATATTAAAGTATATTATAAAAGCGAGAAGGAGCGTCCGAAAAACAAATGTAAGAGTCCGTGAGAGAAAGGGAGATACAGTGATAAAATCTCTGTGCGAGCATGAGTCGAGAATGAATGTGTAAATGGATAGAGTAAAAGTAGGAGGAAGGCCGCGGGAGGGGAAAAGTGATATAGCAGCTGGTGTGGCCGGTGGTACGAAAATTGATAGATAATGACTCGGATCGAAAAGAACAATGCAAGCGTAATAAGCGAATAATCGCAAAAAGCGGATAAGCGAGACATAGATACACACATACACACACACACACACACACACACACACACTTGTATACGTATTTCTTGTAAACTCTAATTCTTCCATCGCGGACTTTAAAAGGTATTTATCGACATAATAATATTCATATTATTATTGTAATTATATACGACTGCTGAGAGTATGATGAGCGTTTTAATGAGCATTAGCAAGTGCGTGTGCGAGCGAATGAGAAAGACCGGGTGAATGGGCGAGTGCAAGGATCATTAATACAAAGACATACGAGAAGTGAGCGTCTACTTCGTAAAGAAAAGAAAATACAGTTGCGTTTAGATATATGCACGCGCATGTGCGCAACTACATACAAATATACAGACGCGAGGTGGGAAAAAAGATGTAGGAGAACACGATTAAGGAGACCCGAGCGTACCTACACATAGAATCACAAAGATATGCATCATGTATACGCGACTCTTGAAAAACCATTTTACCAGATTTGTCATTATTTAATTATTTCGGTTGTATTTTAAAATGCAATTAAAGCTCAAATAAATATATATGTTATAAACTAATAAGCATGATTATATTATTCTCTACAAAAATGCAACAGTCCTGCAGTTCACATCCTACATCCACACTATTTCCATTATCCAGACTAATTTTCCATTTAAGATGACTATTTAAGAAAGTTATCATTAGAATGGTTCATTTATCAGTGAAATCTCTTATTTCGTTACGAGTAGTGTAAACGAACACTTTTTATGAGCTATATCGAAGCAGCCGAGGGGACGCTAAATTTTTTTAATTGTTAGACGAGTATGAAAAACGTCAACGAAATTCATTTTAAGAAGTTTATGAACTATATAATGAAGTATGAAAAAAATATTTTTTAATATAATTTCTGTACAAAATGGTAGCAATAGAATAAATATTCTGAATCGATACATGGGATGGCGAATTTCTTGAAAACTATGAGACTTAGAACAAGAAACAACAATTATCATTAATAAGCTTGGTATTAGCAGTTGTAGAGGTAAAAAAGGATTTTTGTAATTTTAATTTTTGTAGAAACATCGTACAAATTTGAAAAAATAAAATTTTTCCAAAAAAAGAAAGAAAATAATAAGCCGTAACTAATTTATAAGAAATGTTTAAATTCAATCAAAAAATGGACACGTACATCTAAAGTTTCAATTTTTGATCTGATATGAAACATAGTATTTGTACACTATACAAAATCCGTTATCTGATCATTTAAAACTTTTAGTATTTTTTTACAAAACTATTTGGTTATTATAAAAAAGTGCTATATTTTTTAAAATCAATAATAATTGTACTTAATAATTAGCAGCAGACCATATTTTTTAAAGTAGACATATCATTGAAAACTAATTAATATATCCTGTTAAAAAAAAGGAAACAGCTGCTGTCATTGTGTTTTTACAATTGATAATTTTTCTAAAAAACTGAGAAAACAATTTTAAAAAGATCGAACACTAATGATGAAGCGTTTTATTCAATCATCTCACACGTCTGAATACAAAAAACATCCTCCAATAGTGCAGTCCCGCCGATCCTATGATTTCTCTAAATAGCGGCGAAGGTTGTCATCAGGATCCAAATACTAGATCGCTTTATCTTGATGGATCTGGGCACGAGTCACCCTCAGCTGAGGAAAGAGGAAAAAAATGAGAAAAAGGGTGAGTATAATTACGGAAGAAAGAGGACTTTGTCGATGCATAACCTCCGAGAAACCGGTTGACTCTCTGCATACGGCAGAATGAGGGTAGAAGATACGCCTCGTGCCTCAGATATGCGACTGCAGTTTTATTTCGAGTGTAATGCACTAATGAATTGATACAGTTCCGCGAGCAGTCTTCTACCAGCTACCCTCTTCTCTCCTTTATTGTCTATCTCTTTCGATCTTCACTCGTCCCTCCTTCTGGCTTATCTCTTTGTCTCTGCATGCTTTTATTTGCTGCTTCGTCCGCTTTTCTGCCTGGACGTTTGATTTTTTTGCCGATCGACCGTCCAATCGGAGAACAAGGGAGGTTCCATATAACTGTAACTTTTGCATTATTTGGTAAATTTACCTCTGCTTCTTGTGTTTTACTAGTTTACGTCTTCGGTCTGCAACGCCGGTAGTATCGAGACCATTCAAATCTTTTTCGAGATATTCTACAGATGCGATTCACAGGATAGAAGGGTCAAATTAATCTTATTCGTAGATGATCTATAGTATTGGTCTGTATATTTTCTTCAAACACGAGAAAGACACAAAGAAGGTCTAGATATTTTTTATACGCTAAATTGTTATTGTATATTTAAAATAAAATTACAATAGTAGATGAAAAATAAAATTATTATAAAATAAGTATAATAAAAATAGAAAACACAAATGATATTGTATTGAAAAAAGAGGATAAATAAGAATACTATATTATATTAAATAATTAAATGTTAGAACTTAAAAGACTTTAGCACTTAACAGTTAAAGTTTAGTTTCACGAGATAAAAACAGTAAGTACTTAAAGGTGTTGCTTAATTCTAATGAATTTGAAGCGAATCTAACTTACTAAATATACTAAAATTTAAAACTAAATCTAACGGATAGACGAAATCTAACCAGTAACCTATTTATGCGACTATACGCTAGATCTAGATTAATTGACCATATTTTCCAAATAAAAATAGAACTCTGACGCTTTTACGTGAAATTTTGTTTCAATCGTTTATATCCAACCAGAATATGTTGTTCATAATAAATACAAAATAGTTTTCACAATGTAATTAGTTTTATTAGCTTAATTTAATGATTACCGTCAACATGATAAGTTCGATTGGATACAGGTTGCAGCAAAAAGAGAGCGCGAATTTTTCTGTAGAATTCCCCGTCATGAAGCATAATCCCATAAGCGAAACACAAGACGAAAACGCTATAGTAGACGTACATTTTACAGAATGAGGCGGTTAGGTGAAAGATTGAGGAACTGCGATCTTACGAGAGACGCGAGGAGAAAGCCGCGCGGAGGTGGATCCTTCCACGAGTTAACGAGCTCCGATGAGGCTGTGGGGCGAAATTTCTGCGAGCCCATACTAGTGTGCATCGGCTTGTAAATTATTATATTTTAGATAAATTGATGTAATCGGATTTACGAAGAAACACACGGGAAGTTGCCGCGCACGACGGTGGGGCGGTGCTGGGACAAGTTGCGCGAACGCGAGAACATCGGGTAGAGCATCTCGTTTAATGTCTTTGGAAACTCGCCGTTGATTGAAAGCTTCGCCCCTTCTCCAAGTCCTTTTCCATCGCCGCTCTTATCGTCAAAATTACTTAATCGTTAACTTTTGGCATGGTTCCTTTTGAAAATTTATAATTAAAGTGCATTCCGGGAACATTGTGGGAAAGAGACGAGAGACACAGAGACGACCATCTGTCAATTTGGCGTTCGTCTGTGCGATGTTAATTATTTTTTAATTCCCACTGCTGCGAAAAGCTCGCCATTGCAAGGATTGCAGTATAGCTTTTACTAAATGTGATAGAGAGACAAATAATGATACTGTCCTTGAAAATTTGGAAGAATTCTATTGATTTTTATTATACTTTTATGTAGTAAAATGACCGATATTAAGTATTATTTTGTACCTACTAAATTTTCTGCCTCTTTCAATTTAATCATTAAAATTAATTTTCATGTAATATAGTCAATGTATTTAATTCTTAGAAAATAGCCATTAAAACTGTTATTATACAGTTATAAGGTATTTTTTAAAATTTAAAAGTAGTTCAGTGCAGTATTCATTGTCGTTGAAAATAGAAATATATTAATGTTTCAGGTATTAAAAATTATCACCTATACGGACATTCGTTTTACAGTTATTATTATATAATACTTATAACATTCTTATACGATGAATGAAGTAAATAACTTATAGATAGGTGAAGGATGAAGAATTTTTACTCATTGCTTTTGGTCACACGTCCTATTTAAATAAAATATTATTCCGTACCTATTTATGGCAATTAAGATTATCCAATAAAAAGTCCAGTTATGGAGCAATTATTTGAAATTAATAATGGATGAAAAGACGTCTGACCAGTTTCCATCTATTTTTCTCCATTTCTTGGCTCATAACTAGACATAAATAATGCCGATTGCTTTTCGTTTAGGATTCATTGGACATTAACATATTCTATTCTACTGTAAAGCCACTAGTTTCACATTAATATGTTCCACTGTTTTTTATTTACATTTTTGGTAAATTATGGAATATTATTTTTTGGTAGGATAACTAACTAATAGCTGCTCTTCAAAGCTTTAAAAATGCTGAAATTCGTAGGAGAAGTCCATTAAATCCACTGTTATTAAGTCAATTAATTAATCGCGTTTGAATAAGAAGACGTCAAAGAGATGGCGGAAATAATCAGGAATTAAATAAAGCGAGGCTAGACAGTAGCAGGGACAAAGCGAAAAGAATCGCGATAAAGAGACAGATTCGCTTAACTAATGAACACGGCGATAGCTTAACGAACGGAGAAGTGCGTACGCGCTGAGATTCTCGGATATTTTTCAACCCCTTGAAATGCGACGGGCTAACGGCACTTGTGCGCCAAGCTGAACGATTGGCGGAAGGCGATATTATAGACCGCGGGAGAGTCGCGCGCGCGCGATATCGTAGATAAAATGCGGAGCAAGTCTCTGCCGCGCAGATATATCAGGCCTCGCAATTAATCTCCGTATCGTGAAAGTAGCCGGGGGGTATAACGCCGCACTGCTCGTTCGAGCGCCCGCGTCGCTGATCTAACGGCCCGCGCCAACGGACTTTTCCCGGTCAACCTATCCTGTATATTTATATACATACGCGAACGGCGAAAAAGAAGCCGCGTATTCGATCCTCTTTCTCTCTCTCTCTCTCTCTCTCTCTCTCTCTCTCTCTCTCTCTCTCTCTCTCTCCCTCTCTTTATTCCGACTCTCCCTCCAAAGCGCTCGCTCGTGATCGATATTCTATAAAGCGGCATAGCGAGTGGGCGCTGATCTTAACGCGCGCGCGATTCGCGAGGGTCCGCGACGAATTCGTCGAAAGCTCTGCCCTCGACTCTTTTCACCAACGCACCGGGCTTCTGTCGTCGTGCTTCCGTTCACATCAGTCCGCGACGTATCGGAAAACTATTCATTATTACACCGTTGTAAGACCTGTGCGCGTACCGAAGCGCGTACCGAAGCGCGCACCCCGGAATCATCTCGCAACGACAGTTTTGGCTTTCACTGGATTACGCCTGCTATCCCGGATTCTGTTTTTTACTTTTTTCCTAGCTGCTCGTTTACTCCGGTTGCGAACTAAATTTCAATATCTATTTTTATCAAGCAAAGTGTGCCACATCTTGCGTACTAGATGTATCGAATTTTATCATTTTGATAGTTTATGATAATTACACTTTGTCAAAAAAAATGGTAATTTTCAATCTTCGTGTAAATAATGGATTTACCAGCATGCTATATAATGTTCTAAAAATTTTAAAGAAAATTAATACATTTTAAAAAATCAGGCCAAAGTTGCAATTTTCAGATTCGGTCCTGAAAATGCAATTTATGCGTTACCAAAAAATTGATTAGATCGAATGCAAGCGTCTATACATGTATAGAAATACTAATGTACATTGTTTGAAATAATTATTACTAACGAATAAAAAAATTTGTCTACAAAGTTTTCACGACATCGACGTGAAATATAAATAAACTGATTTTGCTCAACTTACAAAATGCTTTGCTACCTGATCTTGGATTTGGTGCAACTTTTGAGAAAAACTTTGTTGAATCAATTTTTAAAATTACATTGTCGGTTCACAATTATTTAAAATAATAAAGGTTTTTTGATCATTTCACATAAGTTTTATAAATTATTTCTTAGTTTATACCATAATTTTTTAAAGAACCTTTTTTTTAGAAGAATTTTATTAGTAAAATTTATTGACTGAATAGGACAAGTTTGGAATTATTGTCTTTGAATAAAAAAATTTAGAATTGTGCCAATACTTTCCGTGTAATTACTATTACTACAATACTGTTACTATTACTACAGTGCACGCGTAAAAATTATATAATATATACGTATGTATATATATATATATATATATATATATATATATATATATATATATATATATAATACAAGAGGATACTTATTATTCAAAAAATTGAAACCATGGAAACATTTTCATTGATAAAAAAGAAGTTGTATTCATCCGTAACGTCGCATAAAAATGATTGCTTGATAAAAAATGTATATTGCTCAAATAGAAAAACTCCAACTTTTTTGAAGCCGGTAAAAATGATTACATATTTGCTGGCCACTTAGTGAAAAAAGTCAAAATATTCCTGCAAAGATTAGATGCAGGTTTCAATTATACAATTAAAAAAGTTTTAATTTTTCTATTTTGTGTTACTTCGAGAAGAAGATATTTCAGAAACTTGGAAACACTAATTCAACAAATAAGAAAATAAATTGGCCTCTCCCTAATGTAAAGTAATATTTGTTGTTGTTTTGTTTGTTCGAGCAATAGAACGAAGCAATTGAGGTATGGTAGCTTTCGCTGTATAAAATGGTTGCTTGAAACTACCGTGAGTGTATGAAACATTATCATAAATAGTTTGTCCTATAGTCGCTTTTCAACGGTAAGCCGCGCTTCTTTAATTGACCGTACGTATAATTATGAAACCAATTGCGGCACTGGGAAACGAGGGAATCGTCGGAGATCTAAGTTTTAGTAATGCAACGTTGATGCATTTTATCGCCCGGCAAAACTTTAGAGAGGAGTGCGTTTATCTTGAGTCTAAAACTCCAACCGATAATAACATAACTTCTGTCTTTTTTGTTATGATACCAATAAATTTCTGATCTTGTAAATTTTGGTTTAGTTTTGTTTTCATAATCATTAAAATCTTTCGAAATTTTTAATACTTTTTGCGAGTGGTTCACATTTATCAGATTTATATCAAAACATAAATTTACGATATTATTAGGTTTCTTGCAAGAAATTAAATTGATAATTTTTCTTGCCTTATAAATAACGACTAAAACATATATTCTTAATTCATTGTTCTAATTAAAAATAAATAAATTTTTATAATGGCGTATATTTTAAAAATCAATATGAAATAATATATTAATAAAAACTATTTACCAATCCTATTTTAACTATTTTAATAATTAAACGTACATGAACATGAATTAAATTTTTCAACAATAGTACAGCAGTACCATATATGTATGGTAAATACATATGATCCACGGATTTCGTTAATCAAGATAGAAAAATAAATCTACGATTTCAAGTCACTTAGAAGTATTTATTAGATCGAGCACGGGAGCAAACTTTACGGAACTCTACGTCAAGATTGATTGTAATGTAAGGAAAGGTGGTCCGAAAAGAGAAGGACAAAGCACGCCAACTGTTTGGTTCTGTATATACAACGCACGTTCAAATGAACAAATGAGACCGAGGGCGCGAGAGAAACAGAGGGAGACAATTTGAAGGAAGAATGAAGGAGGAGAGATTGGGTGTAGGGGGGACGGGAGGGAGGGAGGCTTGGAGCTTCTCTCAAGTGAAGCGTGCGTGTACAGAAACGAGTAGGAAGAGTGGAGGATAGAGGGAGAGGGAGGAAGAGAGGGAGAGAGAGGGAGAGAGAGGGAGAGAGAGAGAGAGAGAGAGAGAGAGAGAGAGAGAGAGAGAGAGAGCTAGAGGAGAAAAGACGAGGGCTGCGCAGACCTCACCTACCTATTGCCTCAGGGCCGGTAATGAATTCGTCTAATGGGTCGTAAAGAATGCGATCTTATGGAGCGGAGAGAATAAAATAAAACACCGATGGGGCAGGCTACCGAGAGAAAGAGAGAGGGAGGAGAAGACTCGAACGTTCCTTAAACTAACCCTCCTCGGCGCTCGCTCGGGACAGGCTCCTGAGAAAAGCCCGATTGGCGCACCTCGACAGTCGCCCTTCCCCTGTCCCCTTTGCTGCTCGCCTCGTTGTTAGCTCCCCGCACTCCTACCCCCTACTCTTCCTCCTCCCACCTGCCTCCTGCCACGCGGCCGCGGCCTTATTACTTTTTCCCGCCATTGACCTTTCATACTTCATTTTTTCCAAACTCTCGCCCAACTTACGATCCGGTTTTTCATTCTCTCTTTGTGCCTCGCTCACCTATTTCTCCCCCCCCCCTCCTTTCACGAAGTTCACCTTTAAATAAATTTGTCAAAGTGCCGCGACGTCTCAATCATGCCCCCGTTTTTTGTTCCCTACCTTCTCCTTAGTCGCGCTTTTTCTTATATTACACATTACACCGGGCTTGCTCCTGTATGTAATATAGGATCGATAATTAAGCATTTTTTCGCAATCGCAAAACACAGCTCCTGACTGTTCAATTATAGCGCTTCACCTAAGCGTAAATTTTGTACGCTGGTGTTTGCTTTAAAACTTTTTCGACATCGTGAAAAATCGTAAAGGCTTGTCTACCGAGCCATTATAAGTAATCGTTATTTTATTAGCGAGCAATTGACGCGTACCGATGGAACATCTATTTTAAACGCGAATTCTTTAGGACGCGAAGAAATAAAAGCAACGTAGGTCGACTATCGAATTCGATACGGGGAGAGGGAGGGGGAAGGGGGGGGGGACTCGTCGATTTCTTTTGACAGCCGCGCGCGATCGCGGAGTCTCGAACCCGCGCCGCCGTCGAAATCCGTACCTCCTCCGGTTGATCGGCCCTGCCGATAAGCCCGGCTCGCGCAAATCTCTCTCCGATGCACTCGCACGGCGCCGAGATTCCGCTTCTTTTACACCTCCTCGACCCCACGTTCCGGCGCGGCCGTTTCTTTTTACTACATGTATTTGCAATCGCGCCGGCGCGGCGTTTCGCCCACTTTTGCCCGCCTATCATCGTTCGACTTCGTTCTTATATAGTTTTTAATATAAAAAGTTGGTAACTCACTCGGTGATCTCGTCTCCGGGCTGGCGAGCTCCACCTTTTTTATTATTTTTCTCTCATTCGCGTTCTCTGTTTCTGGAAGATATCAGCGCGCCGCGGTTCGTTCGACACGCGCGCCGTATCTGTCCGGGCTCGTCATAAAAAGCCTTACATAAAATTTTATTAGGACTTTGATAGAACCTGCTGAAAATCTTATAATGCTGACTCTGATAGTGTGTGCTCTTATTTTCTCTCTCTCTCTCTCTCTCTCTCTCTCTCTCTCTCTTCCTCCCTCTCTTCCTCCCTCTCTTTCTCTTTGTTTTTATATAGCGGCGAGTGTTTGCTGACTCTTGAGCGAAAACATTTCTATTTGAGAGAAAGTAACGCACGGTATAACGAACATACCATTAAGTTGTGCCAGGTTATTCGATTGTCATTGGGAAATATCGTAGAACATTGGAACGTAGAAACTATTAGCGAAGCCAAAAAAATCATACTATGGAAATATTTCGAAGACGATCCAGGATCGATTAAAAAAATCCTTTGAATTGGAGAATGACTCAAGATTCATCCGCAGGACGAACAATCGGTCAAGAATGAAATTTTCTTGCTTGTCGTCCTGTTTTCACGGCGTAATTAAATCTGCTCCTCTCCTCTTCTCTCTCTCTCTCTCTCTCTCTCTCTGTCTCGAGTTTTCACTTAAAAACAGTTGCGGCGGCGGGGACGCGCCCCTACGTTCCTCCGGCGAAAGGGCGAACGGTTGTGCCGATGCGACGGGGAGAGCAGCGTCTTTCTTCCACGAGTGCCTCGACGTGCCAGGGGTCGGTCTGTCCGCCTCTCCCCTCCTTCTCCGCCTTCTCCTCTTCCGCGCATCCTCTCTGCCCCCGCTACAATCAGCATCCGCGTAAGCGCAGTCCGTCTTGGACACGTCCAAGCGTTCCTGTTCTTTATCTGCACCAGAGGAGAGCTATGGCCCTCCTCTGCTCGGTCTTTGTGCGCACCTATATAACGACAAGTCCTCTCTCTCTCTCTCTCTCTCTCTCTCTCTCTCTCGCTCTCTCTCTCTCGCTCTCCCACACTCCCTCACTCTTTCCTTCTCTGCACCCGACGAGACTAAATGGATTTACGGTTCATCGTAAATTTTCGACTTAGTTGCCATAGATCTGAGAGAGAAGAGCCCGGCTGCCTTCTTTTTTTCGGCCTCAACTCCCGCACAAAAATGTTTTATAATTTCTTTTCTGCGTGTATGCGTACTTGTTGAGCGTTATGTCTTCTTCTGGATTTATGACTTGAAATTATTTTTCAAGTAGCAAGCTATTGATTTAAAATACGTCAAGCATAAATTATCGTATGGATTTTAATTATTTATTGATTACCATCGCCGGTTTTTGCAAAATTTTCTTGTATAACGATGATAAACGTTCAAGTGTACGCTTGATCTGCATAAACTTGGACATTTTATCAAAGTTACATCGTATTCGAAGTAAAAAAATCATCTACAAATTTCAAATAAAGAAAAAAATTAATTTATAAGATTAAATTTCAATTGCTCGATAGAAGATTATGATATTTAAATTTGGTTATCGTAAAACATTAATTAGTTGACATAGCTATTAATAGTGCAGCTGTCGGAATCTTGGTAATTGCCAGCATAAATTTAAACTTTCAAATCTGCAGTAGCATATCTTAAGTTTTAAATTAAAAACTTTATTTCTCTATGTAATCGTCTGAGATAATATGGGGTATGATAGTATAAATTTATCCTAGTCCATTTTTTGTGAAAACGAAAGTGCGGTAATTAAAATAACAATGATATAACAGCGAATGTAGTATTTGTTGAAACTATAAAATTAAAAATACCTCTTTATATAAAATGCGAGTCAACGAATCTGTACCGGAGAAAACGTCCACCGCATCCACGAGGACGCCACTCAACGCGAAAACAAAAATAGCGGGTATCAATATATACACACGATACAGTGTTCAAATGGAAAGAACCGATATTGTAATTAAAAAATAAATATTTAAATTTAACATATTTATTAAAATGTTATAGAATATGTAAATTAATACCATCATTTTGTTTTTTCAAATCTTCTTTTTAAATGTTCAATCGTAATAAACGTAATTTTTAATGCATTCAACGCTAACCGGTAAAAAGAAAGGCTCCAACATCGCTCGCGAATACCCACGAAGTGAGGCTTAATATTTCGAGGGTACGTCGAGCGACTCGGAAGCATAGCAGAGGTCTCCGTCTCGGACGACTATTAGACTCCCGCGCGCGGTCCCGATCCCGCAACGATAAAGATGTCAGCCGCGAGCGACGTCGGCGGAGCGGGCGCGGAAACCGGCTCGTTTTCATTTTCGCGCGCCCCGCGCCGTCTCGCGTTCCCGCGCGGATCTCCCAATTTATTATCGCCCAGGACGAGGGCCTCGCAAGTGCGCAGGGCTCGCCCCGAAGGCGGCTAAATTGTGGCTGCGCTCTTTCGAATGCAAATTGGAGCCGGTCGCGGTCCGCGCGCGCTCGCGTCGGGATCGTCTTTGCTGAATCTTGTTTATTGGCCGCGCATTAGATCCGATTTTTATTATTCCTCTCGTTAATGCGGCCGGCCGGTGAAAAAGCGTCGCGCCCAAGCCGAGTAGAGTTTCTGCACGCGGCCCGCCGAACGGCCGCGGGGAATTTTATAGGGCGAGGGCAGCCATGTAGTGGCATAAAGTATAAAAGAAAATTATTCGTTCCGTATGTTCGTGTAATGCAGGGGATTTCGATTAATCGGACATGTAGTTTTGAAGGAATTCAATCTAAAAATTTGCGCTTTCGCTTCGGTGCAATGCTCGCGTAACTGAAATAATATTTATCTTAGAGTTTTTTTAAACGGAAGCTAATGGGATTTCCCTTTTCAACGCATGTATTTCTTTGATTAAGAAGGAAAAAATTACGTTGTTAAAGAGACGAGCTACGAGCCCCCGAGTTTTATATAAAGTTTAAATATTGCTTTTAGTGAGATAATCCAAAATTCAAGCAATGATCATTCGTACGGTTGAGAAAAGACAAATTTCACGATACATTTAAGCAGATCTTAATGTCACGGTATAATTATAAAGATCGTCGATCGTTCGCTTCTTTTTTTAAGCCTCCTTTCACTTATACGCTTTATTTTTACAAATTTAATCATTCACTTTTCATTTCGAAATCAAAAAGAATAATTTTACTCAATTTGCATATAAATTATACGTAGACTGCTGGATTCCTCAACATTAGAACCGTTCATTTAAATTTATTATTAATTTAATTATAGCTCGCGTCGAGGTTCAAGTATTTCTACTATCTAATTTTTAGAACGCCCCTATAAAACTTCAAAGTTTGAAAAGCGTTTTTGAAATTTTGAAATTATTTATAAAAATCCGAGATTATTTCATAGTTTTATCATTTTTCACATTATATACTTAATCCAAGTAGACTTTAAACTCGAGTATTATTTTATATTACTTTCGATAGTACCAAAAGCGAACATTTACTATTTACTACTTTTTAAAATATTTCTAACGTAAGTAAATCGAATAAAGAAATTCATTCGATTAGAGTCACAAAGATAGCAACGTAATTGGCGTGGTTTGTTAAATTAGCAGTCGAGAAAGATTTCTGAAATGAGGAATCTAAAAATAAGGGGGTGAAGTTGGTTCATGGTTAAATCAAATATTTAATAGAGATAGGGTATAAGCAAAGCATTGAGAAGGCGGTGAAAAATTGTGCAGAAGCAAGAAGAGAGCTTTTTCAGACAGCTGTGATTAAAGCGTTGAGCTATTTATTGATGCGAAAAAAATCGTGTGTTGTAAGAAACCATCCCAAAGAGCTTAAATTGCTTCGTCAGTTATTCGGGTTAACAAAACATCGTAAAGTAACGATTAATGTAAGCATCGAGCTTAAGGTAGACATATGGCCCGTTAAACTTCTTATACGCACAAATGTGGCGCCGCTGCCTATATTATGGCTTGTCCATTAAATTGTTTAAGAGTACATTTCTACGAATCATCCGAATTTTAGTTAACGTTTAAGCACGAGTAGATTTTCTCTATTTATTTAAAATTTTCTAATACTAGATTTTCAATGAAGAACTTTTATATACATTACAAAACACAAATATTACCAATGTAATATAACATAACAGTTCTTACTACTTTTAGACAATAAAGTGGAATTTCATGCATAGTTTATTTCGTTAAAAAGTGTGGAATTAATTATAAATGAGAATATAGATAAAATAATGTTTTTATGTAAAAATTAATTAAAATATTAATACTTTGATTAAATTCTCTGAAGAAATGAATGAATCATAAATATAAGTACTATACATTATACAAGTTTTAATAATAAAACTAATTTAGTTTAACTAAGAACAAAAATTTGACTACTTTAGCTTAAGGTAATTAGGCGTATATACTTTCCATTTTACTTAGAATTTTTCAAATTTTTCAGCGACTAAAATATTTATAGGGCATAAGGCTCCAAATTGGACCCTTTAGCTTTTTCTCCTTTGTTTTACTTTCTTCGTTTCTAAACACGACACTTTGCCAAAGCTGATGTTGGATCAGTATTTACCACTAACCTTTCACTCATTTAAAACAAATCTGAACTGTTTCCTTTCGTTATTGCAAGCGTTGTGCATACAAAGTTTTGGTTCTTTGTATTTTTTAATCGGTTTTAATTTGAGAAAATTTGTCGCTAAATTAGCGTCGCAATAAAATTTCCCTATTTTTAAATAATTCACGCATAAATGACGTTACCTTTTGTATTCTGGGGAGTTTTTGAATTCCCGAAGCTAGTTTTCTAATGCAAATTTGATAATTTTGGTCAATTATGAAATACCTGGGCTTACGGTAAAATTATTGAACGAAGAGCAGAACGATGCAAGTTCTTGAACGAAGAGGCGCGTCAGCGATATTTTGGTCGAAAAACGGAAAATATTCGCAGTTTATTACTCTTAAGACCGTCATCTTATTTGCCTAGAGTGACAACAACAAATTTATTATAATGGCAGTCGTTAATTTTTCCCCCGCGCATTCGCATTCAACTTAAGTGATTTTCAATTCTCGAATTTAAAAAAGACGAGGATCAGAGAGAGGTGGATTCACAAAAGAATGCAATAAATACTTCAGTACTGAATGTGCGTAAGTATGAAAAGCGGCGAATCCCTCTAAATAAATTTGATTGCGCGAATACCAGTTTCCTCTTTACGCGAAACAGGTAAGTCGTCGCCGCAAGTTATTTGCTAATTTATTTATTTTTTATTTACCTCCCCCCGCGCTTCCCCGCGCCCCCTTTTCCCTTTCTCTTCAACTTCCTTCGCTAAACGAAAGGACTACGAAAGTCCGATCTGACATCGGGCAAAAGTCCGGTTTTGATTCTAGAACGAGAGAGAGGAGAGAGAGAGATGGTGGGAGGGGGGAGGGGGAGGGGAGGGGCAGAGACTGCGAGAGACTGCGCCGCGCCGGGGAGAGAGAGCGAATGAGAGAAAAGGCGGCGCGTCGGGAGATAAAATGCCGATGTTTACTGGGCCGTACATTCTTCCCACCGCGGTGGCGATCGAGTGCATAAGGATTCGCAAGTTATTGTGACACTCGCCGTTTACGTATCTCACCGCAGCTGCTGAATCCAAGGCAACGCCCTCATTATCCAATTTTATTGCAAAAATACGTTAAGGTCAAAAGGAATACGCGCGCGGGCTCGAAATTGAAGAGGAAAATATCGCGCACGCGCGCCTCGCCGCGGACACCGGCCACCGATGCAGGCTGCGGTCGAGAGGGAAAGGGGCCGCGACACAGGTAGAACGCGGAGTAGGCGGGGGGCGGTGGGGGGAGGCCTTCAATATCATAAATATTTGGTTTTTATTAAAAACGCATATCACGCGAGATTATTGTGCTTTGTCGATTTTTTCGACTAAGCAGAAGTAATGGTCATGAATCGTTGAGGAATATTCCCCGGATCCAGAAAGCGAACGAAAACGAATAATTAACTGCGCATAATAATAATAATGATTATAAGGCTTGCGCAGGAGGATCGCGGAGAAGACAAATCAGAGGGGGCATTTTTATATTTGAGGTTAAATTATGCAAAGGAGATAAACTACGGTGCATATAGCGATTGAGAATAGGAAAAAGTATATAGTTTAACGCTTAATAAAGATCAACATATTGTTAGTATTTTACGATTATTAATAAATGATGATTTTTCTGCTTTCCATTTCGTCGAATTTATAACGTTTCAAATCGAGTAAAGATATAATGATTCCTTAACAAATAAATGATCGAGCAGCAAATTAAATTCATCGAATTTAAATGCGGGAATAAACATGAATTTTTTCAAGTTTATTGTTTTTTCTTTATGGATTTTGACTCTTTCAATTTATAATTAAATTTTTTTATCTTGTAAAGAATATTTTTTTTGTGAATATGTCAAGTAATACATTTCGAAAATAAATATTTTCGCTATATTTATGAATGCACAAGAATTTTATTCAGCTTCGATGTATTTTGTATTTAAAATCGCGATTAAATCTTGAAGAAAAATACAAAACTTTAGCCGGAACTATTTATTAATATTTTTTATTACGCCTTTTATTTTGATTGAAAAAATAATTCTATAAATTAAGAGCTTGCATGAAAATTGATAATTAGCATAATCATAGTAGCGTTGGAGCCATTTCGGTAAGTAGGACTAAATCTGATTTGTTTGAATTAGCAGTTATAGTCGATATTATCGAGTAGTTCCAAAATAGTTCCTCGTCTATTCATCGTCGGGAATGGAAAAATGTCATTTTTATAGATAGAATACTTCTTTACAATTAGTATAAGACTTTTATGCATCGGTGCAGAGGCTTCTGCTGTCAATCCGTTGACGACGAGGGAGTAGACGCCGTAGAAATCGGTAGCGAGAAGAGCAGCGCGACTTTGGATCGGGGATGCCCAGCGCCGCGCCGCGCGACGCGTCGAAACCTCGGGCTGAAAGAGCGCGGGGCCTGGGTGGAAGGGGTTGGCTCCGAGATGAAGCGAGCCAGTGCAGGGCCGTGCCGGCCGAGGGGGCGGGGGAGGGCGGAGGGCAGAGGCACGGGCAGAGGGTCCGTCGGCCGGGCTGCCAAGCTCGGGCACAGATTTACAGGGCTGCCGCTGTTTTACGAGGCCACAAAGTGCCGCCCGCCCGCTACATAGCGCACACATCGGCACGCCCGAGAGCTAAGCGCGCGCGCGCGCTCGCGTTTATAAACACGTCATTTCATCCTGCCGCCAGTCCCATTACTCAAAACTTTATACAACGTTTGCGCGCGCGCGCGCGCGCCGGTCGCTGCGCCGAGACGCTAGCCTCGCGCGTAGGTACACATATTGCGCGCGCGCGCGGCTCCGCACCGGTTCGCGGCGCAGGAGAGAAAGGACGAAGCTGTGTATAGAATAAGCGCTCGAAAAAGAGGCAACGATATTGTCGAATAGTTTCGTCGTCGCGAACGCGCGCCCCGCGTTTTTATTCCTCTGCCCTCTCCCCTCCTCCCTCTCTATCTCTCTCTCTCTCTCTCTCTCTCTCTCTCTCGGGGAACGCGAACGACTCAACGCGAGGAGACTGACCGATGGTCCAGGAGTAGAGGGGGTGGGATTTACGGGGACACGAGACCGCAGTCGCGCGGAGGAACCTCGGAGGAAGGCGGGGGAAAACTTAGCGGAAGTTGGATGGAACTTAAAGAGAAAAGGTTCATAGAGAAGTTTAATCAAAATGCGAACGAAGAACGAGTTCGCGAAAGCGGTTTCCCAAGAAATTTTATTTACTTTTATTAATAATTTGAATTTACCCGTATTTTGTCATTAATGTTAAAGTATATATGTTACAAAATCGTCGATTATTTATTTATACGCAAGAAGGTAACAATAGCAATAGACCGACGTGGATTTGAAATTGTAAAATATATGTCCGAGGTATAGTTACGCTGTTCAAAATGAATTCAATTTCCTATATCTCAGAAAGTACTAACAAGGAAAGTATCGTAACCTTGGATCAGCGATTCTAATAAAATTGTTTCATCTAAATTGTTGATATCTAAATAGAGGATTTCTAAGAGTAACTAATTTTTAGGCTCAAAAATTTTTAAATTATGTCATGGTCATTAATTTCAAAATATATATCCCCGCTTTGACAATAGCGCGTAACTCTATTAATTCGTTTTTATACTTTCGTGTGGCTTTTATTTTCATTAGATCAATACATTCAATAAATGAATGAAGTCTGTAAATAGCATTACATAGAATCATATTTTTGTCAAAGATAAATCATAACGTTTATATTTATTCGATCAATACATATGCATATTAATAGTGTTTATATGCGCACGCACGAGATACACGTACTATATAGTAAATTTTAAGTTTTTAGGTAATATTATTGTCTATTGTGGACTATTGAAATTGTCATTTAATTTGTTGTGTAAGGTTATATATTCAACTTCTGCTTTTTATATTTTAGTTTCACGGGGGTGATTATACATAAGGACAGTCTCACTGTTGGTATAATTATATTACAGTTTCCGACAAAACTATATGACCGATAAAAATCTTTTGTATCACTCCGTCTACGTCAGTTAACCTAAGTAAATTTCTAATTTTATTGATTATGCTAATTTTTAATGTATCTGTATTGACTTACTGTAAGTAGAAATCAAGCAAGTGCATTAAACTCTATTAACGTAGTTATACAAGTCATGATGAAAGTGTTTACATATGATAGAAGTTTTATAACAGCTTATCTACGCAAATTTTGAATGTTACAATCAACTTCTACATGAATCATCTATTTAAACATCAAGGATAAAGATTAATAAATTTCATGGAAATATGTGATCGAAAGCTAAACTATCTCCTCTTCAATAGAAAAAAAAACTTTTTTAAAATTCATACAATGTTGAGCAGTTGAGCCAAAGCTAGTCTTCAATTTGATTTTAAAGATCAACTTGATTTATAACTTTCACGGAGTTTAATTGTTAGCCTGACCTTTAAAGTTTAATTAATGGTCACTTTTGGATTATTTACGCAAAGTCGTGCAACTTGTGTTTATCTTTTTGTTTTTCTATGCCCAGTTTATACTGTCTCAGACATAGAGAATCCAATACTTTTTGAATACCCATTCCACCCTATAAACACACATTTTTATATTCTTTTTTACTTTTGCAAATGCATAAATTCACGTTCTTATGATTTTAAACTAATTTTACCACATTTATTAATTCAGTAAAATAATAATTTAGAAGTAATGTGAGTTATTACAAAATAAAATTTAATTACAAATATACGAATTGATAGGGCCAGGAGAAAAACAAGTAGTATTAAATTCAATATTATTTTTTGTTAAAGCAATATATTCATTCAAATACCAAGAATTACAGGAACAATAATTGTATTAATAGCTCTAGAGAATAGAAAGATATTAATTTTCTAGTTCATTCATTTGTATAATGTTTGATATAAAGGAAATAAAATACGATTAAATATTTTATTAGAATATCGATCAAATTCATGAGAATAATAATAATAATTCGTCTTAAAAGCATATTTTAAAAGATCATGAGAAATAGCAACAAAATATGTTACAGATATTATATTTATACTTACACATACACACATACGCGCACACATGCACTCACCCATGTAGACACAAATGAATATTGTGTGTATGTATGTGTGCGCGCGTGTGTGCGTGTGTGGGTGTGTGGGTGGGTGTGTGTATGTATGTGTGTGCGTGTGCGTGTGCGTGTGTGTGTGCGTGTGTGCGTGCGTGCGTGCGTGCGTGCGTGTGTGCGTGTGTGTGCGTGTGTGTGTGTGTGTGTGTGTGTGTGTGTGTGTGTGTGTGTGTGTGTGTGTGTGTATGGTACAGTTTAAATAGTTTATCACTTGTGTGTGCATATCTAATTTTTTTGGAATCACAAGCAGGACAATTGAATCATAAACGAAGTGAAAAAGCAGGATTTCGATAAATATCCTGATGCGCAGTATACGTTATTTATATATATTTATAGAAAATAACGAAAGCTGATCGAGACTAGTCAATTGATACAAAAAAAATCTTCTGTGAACTAAACAGAATGAATTTTCGTGATAACTTGGAGACTAAAATTGCAATATGCTAAGAACTAAAACAATGGCATTAAAAATCAATAACGAGGAAATTTTTCATCTTGAATCCTACTCTAATTTTCAAAGACCATATCAGACAGGATAATTTTATTTTTTTTTTCATATCGGGAACGCGAGAGAGGAATCGCCTTTGTCGCATCACTGATTAATGCCATTTCTGCATGCTACTAGCTCGACGGGCTACGTACATAAATTTGGAGGTCATCCTCGACAGAGAGAGGGAGACACGAGGGCGAGGAGAAAAGCGCGCACCGAACGTATAACAAAGACAATAGTCGTCCGCGAATGCGAGCGAGTATACGATTCTTCGCCATACGCGCGATATCCCCTAGAATCGCTGCTTCAGACAATGAGAGAGCTTGAATGAAAGAGGATAACAAAAAGGAGAAGGTAGGGTGAGCGGAGAAAGGGTGTGAGGACAGAAGAGGAAGGAAGGGTGAGAGGGGGGTAGTCAGGTCGCGGACTCGAAGAAGGCGAGAGAGCGCAAAATCCGAGGCAAAATCGATTTGGCTCCCAGACTATTTACACGCGACAACTCGGCATAATTCGCAATGTTCGATAATAATTTCTCTTCGAGATACAAGGTAGATTCCCTACTGTGTAATCGCACAAATGCCTATCGCTCCGTGCATTAATATTTCCGTCTATTTTCCACGTACATATACAAAGACGAGTGTGTGGCACTTTCACCTTTCTTGATACTTTATTCTTGGCGCGCGCGAATGCTCTACAGGAGCGGCGACGACATTTATCCTTTCGCTTAGTATAGATCGAGGAAGGATAAGCGTGATTAATTATTTAATATGGCCTGATGGACGAATACTGCGAACAGTCTGGGCTTTAGCTTTGACGATAATGAAGACCTAAATTTACTTTACCTTTATTAAATAATCAACAGCTTTGAGTTCTTCAGATACGTGTCTCGTTACTTTTCTTTTGACAAAATTATTTAAATAATATTTTTCAATCGGCGATTGTACAGAAACTTGTGAAAAAATTAATAATTTTTGAGAAACTAACATTGAAACTAACGTGTTTGCTCATCTCGAAAAATCTTTATAAAGTAGATTTTGAGCAAATGTATCGGAAACATTGCGTGAAAATAAATTTTTCTTTAACAAAATCGACATTATTCATTCTTTCGGTACTTATGATCAATATTTCGTTTCGATACGTGTACAAACAATTCTGTATTAATATTTTATTCAGTTATCGTAAATATCTATCGCTATCGTAATTTTTTACATAATTTCGCGTAAATTTCAACAAACATTTCAGACTTGTTTAAAAAAACTTAATATACTAAGTGCCATTTTACACTTTGAGAACAATTCTAAATAAAGAAATTCAAATTGGACGCACCGCATTTTTTCATCAGATGCGATCGACCGCAAAAATTTTCGGTCCCTTTAAGACTATTTATTGAACATTCAACTCTGAGGTCTTGAATGTGTTTTTTAACGTATGCGGAATAAATAGAGCGGAAACCTTTCCGAGGCATACATTTTCAGATAAAACAGGATAAATCGATGCCAAGTACATAATTATGGCATCGTAATTCAATGTATTTTGATCGATGTTTTTGGTTCTTTTTCAATAGACGCACAATTTGTGGGTTCTCTTTTTCGCGTGTTCAAAGATCTCCCCGCCTTCCAAGTTTTCTTGTTCTTTTCAAGATGATTAAACTTAAAAGAAGATTTGATATTTGCTCTTTGCTTATTGCTTCTCTTATAATAACGAAACTGTTACATTTAACGCGATATGGCAGCATTTGTACGCCATGAATACTAAACATGACCGTACTAAAAATTAAATAAATTTGTGATAAAAATTTTAAACAGATGTTATCAACGTAGGAAATTTTAATTGAAGGAAAGTCTTGGAAGTTTTCACTTTAACCCTGTACTTGTAGCTTATTATATGAAGATAAAGTAAAATAATAGTCTCCATAAGCTAAAATATATTTTATACTCCACTGTTACGAGTTTTAGAAAGGTTTCGATATTTTTGATGTTCTGTTGAAACATGAGTTGAGTAAACTTTCATCTTTGAACACGGCATTAATCGTTCTAGACAGACTGTATTTTTGGCTGGTATTTACTCTATTTTTTCGATTCAAGGTAGAAGATCTGTTCAGCGTTCGTTGCAGGTCGACGTGAAGACCGTCTTTCTAGTGACGGAATATGAAAGTGCGCCGCTGTGTTTGTTCGCTCCTCACGTCCCCTCTCTCGAGTACATTCGTGTTTGTTATTTACTCGGGCAGGACTTCAGCATAGACTGGGTTGGCTATAAACGAAACCTCGGTCACAGTGTGACAATTTCTTTCTCCCACAAATCACAGTGTCTATATACACATTAATATGACTTTCTTCTCCGAGGTCCGACTGTGCGCCACTTTATACTGCTCGAAAGCCGAGGATCAATTTTAATTAGCCCCATATTTATAGCGGCTAACTATGCGCACTCGCGCGCATGTACCGTGCCGTCGTCGAACGTTTATTGGAATTAGTCGAGGTGATGCCGTTAAGTGCGGTAGATAGCAATAAAGCCAAGCGAGAATATACGAGCCGCGGTGCGGTGTGGTTGGTGGCGGCGGCTACCAACAACAACGGCACGTCGCGCTCATGTTCCACGGCGAAATTTCATAATTTTTTTCGAACTCGCCCCCTGCTCGCGCTAATTAGAAATACTTTTGATAAGGCTGGACTTGTTCTACATTTATTTTTGTGCATCTACGAGCGCGGAGGCTGGAAACCTCGCTGGCTTATCAGCACGAGGTTTACGTTCGAGAACTACCGGTCTCTACTCTAATATATATGCCTGTGTGTACTTGTTGATTGTGTTCGTGTTTGTATGCGCGCGCGCGCGCGCGCGCGTGTGTGTGTGTGTGTGTGTGTGTGTGTGTGTTTGTGGGCGCGCGTGAAAATGTGAAAGTATGACTTTCGAACGCGTATATACCGGACTGATTGAGCGATTATTACATTGATAATCGCGTCTAGTGTATATGTTTTATATATAGAGATCTTAACAAACTTTGTAATAATCTCAAAGTCGCAGGTTGATATAAATGGCAATCTTGACAACATTTAATTTAACGAGAATTTTTTGTAAATTAAGTGCTTATAATGCAGAGCTGTTTATTACTTCAGAAACTACGTAAAATACCCGTTATGCATGTATATGCAATATATATATTTATGTATGAAACGCTTATATACATTTATTTCCTTTCAATCAAACTTCAAAACTACATTTGTAATATAAAAATCTCTCCTTTCATTTCTATATTGCGCTTGAAAATCTACAAATCAAAGTGCATAAATGTACTTCTAACGAAGTTGTGTCATAAAATAGAACTCGTTTCGACGAATTACTTTCGGATCGTAAATTTTCGAAAGAGCCATTTTTATTTCACATATCATTTTTCTCATCGCAAGCAAAACCCAGACAGTATACATAGAAATTAAAGTGTAACCGTTATGTTGTTACGAATCAAGTGCGCTCGCTTCAAAGACCAACATCCGCACTTTCGATCAGTACGCTCGGACGCATGCATTTATGTTTTATATACACGAGGAATGCCAAACAAGCCAAATGGTTAGAAGCAAAAAGATATCATTATGCCTCCCGGCTTACGCCGAAATTTAATTTACATATCATACATTTTGTTTATTACATATATTATATACATTATATATATATATATGTATGCTTGTCTGTATAATGTATACAATAAACGATATATATGTTACATATAAGCGCCTCGAAGCGGCAAACTGATAAACAGCGGTGCGGCGCGGGTGTGCGCATACTTTTCAAACACACACACACACACACACACCCACACCCACACACCCACACACCCACACACACACACCCACACACCCACACACACCCACACCACCCACCCACACACACACCCACACACACACACACACACACACACACACACACACACACACACACACACACACACACACACACACACACACACACACACACACACACACACACACACACACACACACACACACACACATAATACACGGAGAAGTGAAGCGCTCGAGACTTTGCGCTTATATTCGGGGACACGTCGCGCGGGCTCGTACTCGAGACAGTTTTGCGGATAAAATACGAGAGCGAAACTTTTCACGAACATGAAGGCAGGCACTGTCGTCTTGTTATCGCGGGAGGGAGCCGGCGAGGAGGGTATAAGTGCCCTCCTTGTCAAGGTCCGCAGGTGCGGTGGACGGTGTTTTATTGCGCTGTAATCGAGCCGGCGAGACGCCGGAAATGGCCTTATATATATATATATATATATATATATATATATATATATATATATATATATATAGACCAGTTATAGCGAGCCGGTGTATAAGGAAGCGAGCGTGCGAGACTTCGCGCCGCGCCCCGTCGTGCAATAGTGTCTCCTCTGAGCGCGCGTTTAGGATATTTTGAGCTTTTGAGATAGCAGCTCCTCGCTGGTCTACGTGGCGCGCTTTGTTGAATCGATGCACTTTCGGGTCAGTTGGAGAATCAACGCAGAATGAGACATCCTGCCAAGTTGCCCAGGATAATTACTCAGCTATCCTATGTCGCTCTAGTAAAATAACAAAATGTACAGGAATATATTATCTCTATATAGTAAGTTTTGGATTCATGTACGATTATATATTTAATCACAAACTTTCAATTTTCATAATATCATAATTAATATAATAATTAATAAACTATGATTTTTCATTAAAAAAACTTGATTCCTTAAACATAAATAATAAAGATCTATACATTATAAAATTTGCACATAATATACACATATATAATATACACATAAATATATAAATATATTTTGCTCGAACATCCACGATGGCTAATAGGAAGAGGTCTGTCTGCTACGTAGACGCGCTGCATTGCTGTATTGGTGTAGTGGTGATCGGGCCGCCGCAGCCAGGAAAGAAGGGGGAGGGAGAGAGATCGCGACTCTCCCAAAATTCCGAGAAACACAACCGTCGAGCATTTCACGGTACATTTCACATCTTCGCACATACGATACGAAATTATAGCTTATTCCATTAGATCAAAAATATTTTACATTCTAAATAAATTCATAAGAACGCGCGACAAAAAATTAATAGTTTTAACAAATTTTTAAAAAAGTTTAGCATATTACAAAAATATACAAAAGTATCTTTTAATCAAAATTATGGTAAATAATATTGTTAATATGTTAGTTATATTGATTTTCTTTTAAAAATTATAAGACTGTACTATTTATCGCAATCAATTTTACTAAACAGTTTTGGTATATAAATGCCACGGGCATCTCCTTGAACTTCTATTCGGATAACCAACTTATCATATTTATTAATAACATCGTATTATGAATTATGGATGATAAATTCTGATAGCAGACAATGACAGTAAACATAAACTGTGCCAATGAAAAAAGAAATTTAATTAATATAGTTGTTTAAGATGTAATACACGTGAAGTGTTGGAACGTGTAATACACATTCCATACAATTGAAGTTTCATTTTAAGACTAAGAGAACGTTATATTCCACACTCTACTTATAATTTGTTTATCTTAATTCCAATTTTTGTCGCTTTTTGTTTATGATTTCAACAGGCATAAAAGATTTGCATATCGCAGAACAGAAAGACGAGATGAAGGGTATACTTATGAAATTCGAAAAATAAATTGATTTGACAGAAATAGATTTTTAACACAATGTCTGTTTATTTTACCTAAAGTAATTTTTTCAATCTTCGAATAAGTCTTAAATTGTTATAAATATTACACTTTTCTCTACGCGCAAGTAGTTTCAATAGGATTTTGAAATATTAAAAAAAAAGAACAAATGATAAGAACGTCAGTGAAATCTATCGAAGCGCGTAAAAAAATACATTTAGAAATTCCTGGATGAATTGCGGGAGATGAAGTTTAGCTTAAAGAAACTATCTGCAATATACTCATATGCTCTCTCTCTCTCTCTCTCTCTCTCTCTCTCTCTCTCTCTCTCTCTCTCTCCTCTGTCTATACATATATACAGTATACACACAGCTATATATAAGCCGGCAGTCTTAACTGAGAGATAAAACTATCCGTCGTCGCGGCGAAGAGAGAGAAGCATCTGCACCGTCGTATGGCGAGGAGATGAAGAAAAAGAAAAGGAGAAGAATAAGCTAGAGTGGTGACGGGGAATCAGGGGAGGGAGGGGGAGACTCTCGAGAGTCCAGGCAAAAGAGTCGCTATAGAGAACGGGCGGGAGGCGGCGGCGAAGTCTACTATTTTGCAGTTTCTTATAAATATTCATTCCTCCGTTGCCGATGAATCAGAGAGGGCTCGAGGCGCTCGCGCGTTCGCCCCGCAGGCGGTAAGTCGCGTTAAGAGCGCTAACGAGCGACCCTTCCGACTCTAAATACAGATAGAAAGGGGGTGGGAAGGGGGTGGGAAGGGGGCGCACGGGAGAACCCCGACCCTTCCTGTACTTTTTACGCAAGAACCGCTCTCGGCCACCGCGGTTCGCTGCTCGGCTCCCGCGTACCCGCATCCGAGCGGGGTTGCGTGCGCGTAGAGAGAGAGAGAGAGAGAGAGAGAGAGAGAGAGAGAGAGAGAGAGAGAGAGAGAGAGAGAACGGAGCGATCCTGGCGGCGAACCGCGCTGAGTTGTGCGAATTTGTTTAATTAGAAGTTAGGCCGGAGCGATACATTAGCAATGTAAATACTTCGCGTCTTACGTCTGTCGCCTCCCCTAACCCATGCGCGCGTCCGTGTCTATAGATTGCCTCGCGGACGGGCAACCCCTCCCCTCCCTCCTTTCTCGGCAGCTTTTGCCACTGTCCTCCTTCCGATCTTTTTCCTCTTCTTCTACTCCTTCGGCGCCCTTCTCGTTCTTTGCTTAGTACACTCAACGGCCGAGCACGCGCCACGTGCCCGAGTTTTGCGTTAGTGCGCGCGCGCGTGGTTTGATTTAGCGCTTCTGCTCTACGTCGAGCCGCTCTATATACTGGTGCCGCGATTTGGTTTTTGTCCCCCTCCCCCTCCCGCGAGCAATCGGAGCCCCCGGCGACGCGAGATTTTTGTCGGTCCCGCAGTCGCCGCGAGGACGAATGGCTCTTGTTGTTTCGTCCTGTGCCGAGGATGTAGGGGAGGGGGGTGTCTGTAACTGCATCTAAATGGCGTCTTTAAGCAATTATATCGCCAAGCTTAAGTAATGGCTCGTCCTTGTGCTTCAACGAAAGTATAATTTTGTCCGAGTGTTGTATTTGTTGCTCTCTATGTTTTACACACACACACACACACACCACACACGCACACACGCACACACGCTCACACGCACACGCACACGCACACGCACAAATGTTCCAAGACTGTAAATAATATATGATAAGATTATAAATAATAGAATTATAAATAATAAATAGTCAAGAAAACAATAGGAAAGTCTGATTTTGTTGTATAGGAGGATTGAGCAAGATAAATTTCTAGCTAATGATTTCGAATCCTCTCTGCAATGCCCCGTGCACAAAATAAAAATCCGTTTCTGCACAAATGCTGTCGAATAAATCGTCACGCAAGGAAAACAATGTCAGCAGGATTGCAATTGGTCAATATATAGGAAATAATAATGTTACGTAACGGCACGACTTTGAACTGAATTATTCAAACGTCCATACGTATGTGCACAAGCACATATACGTTTCTGCCCTTATGTTGGAGCGGTAACGCTGCCACGGCAACGAGTTCACGCTCCCGTAAGTCCGTTATTATATAATAATGATTTACGATCTTTATATCGTCTTAGCGATGTATAATTCAAAGCTGACTGCAGCCTATCCGCGGACTATAGCTGCAAGCGTACACCACTCGCCCGCGCGGGCCGTCGAGTTGACGCGCGCATGCGCGCAAATTATTACCACGTGGCATCACGTGCGTGCGGATATAAATTTTCCCACCTTGTCCGCGTTGCCCGCGTCACTCCGTCTATTTCCCAAAATTATAAGCTTTGGAGTTTTGAATGTTATGTCGGGATGGCAAGCGCTCCGAAGGACATTCTGCTGAAATTTAGGTAAGATTAATAATCGTGACACGTCTGCATCTCAATCTACACCATACATGAATTAATTCAGTTTTGTAAATCGTTGAAAAATATATTAACTATAAAAATAAATAAATGAATTTAAAAGAACTGTCGATTTTTATAACTTCTGAGAAGTTACTATTCTTGATTTTCTTGACTTAAATTCTTATAAAATAATTTTAAATACAGAATATTTTTTTATTTAAATGAATAAAGTTACCTTTCGCAAACATGTCAAATTTTGTGAATGTATCAAGAAACGTTCGACGGTTATACTTGTTGGAATTTTGGAAGAGCTTGTGAGCTGCCCTCCTACCCTTTTAGCAGAAAGTCCGATTGCTATTCCAACAACGCATCACCCCTCTTGCATCGGCAGCAGCAACGCCGCTAATATATATCTAAGATATATATTAGATAATATATTAGCTAATAAAAATCATAAGAAAAATTAATATTTAATTTTATTCAGACAATTTAAAAAAAAATATTAACTATTCTTCCATATTAAAATTAAACAGTAAAAAATTAAACAGAAGTTTTTATCTATTTCTTTCGATTTTAAATCAAATTTTTTAATATTTTTGAAATCTAAAATACTAGAATTTAACTAGAATCTATCAAATGAATAAATTATTTATTTCGAGAAAGGTAATTCTTGAATGATTTAAAGAAATTGAAATTAAGAAAAGTTAAATTAATAATTGATTAACGTTTAAATCTGTTCGGTATTTAAAATATAAAAATCAATAAAGAATAAATGAAGAATTTCATTTTATCACAAGGTTATGCAATTGTCCCGGCAATAGCCGTTATCTACAATAATCAGAAATGACAAGCGCAATTATATTTGAGTACGGAGACACTATCAACAAAGGCAACAGCGTAGTGAATTTATGATATGTGTTATTAAAGAGCTACGCTGAAATCTTTGGCGTAAATTTTCGTTTGTGCAAGATAAACTTACATTTTCATTTTCATACAACCATCTAAACTTGTAGTATATTAAATGACAAATTCAATTGTCGCATATATTTAAAATTTTAAAATGGAAAATGCCAAAAAATGTAAATAGCTACGGAAGGCGCACGGAGAGGACAAAAGTAAATAACTCGCAAGAGAGAGCCAGGATGGTGAAAGAGAGACAAACCGAAAGTTCGCTGTAAAAAAGTTCGAAATCGCGCCGTCCTCGGAAGGGGGTCGGTCTGTCGGTGTGGTGGAGGAGAGAGGGGGGAGGATTTTAAAAGACAGACAAAACGATCCCATTTCCCTCCTCTTCCCGGAATTTTATTGAGAATGGGTATAAGCACGCGCACCCGCGCGCGGCCTCGTTCCGCAATGTATTGCCAGACGCGCGAGCGAGCGCACGGGCTCAAAATGGAACGTATAATCGAACGAGCCCAGCAGCAGCAGCAGCCGCCCCCCCCCTCCCCCGGCGCCCCGTTGGAACACGCGCCACGAGAAGGAGAGAGAGGAGCGCCGGCGGAGGAGGGAGGACGCGAGGCTGGAACGACGCCAGTTCGGAAGGGAGTGCTTTCGTCGAAATTTGTGTATGCGGAGTTGCGGACTAACGTGGAGCCATCGCCCCCTCCTCCTGCCCCGTCCGTCCCCTCTCCCGCCGTACATCGCCACCCGCGCCCGGGAGAAGCAGGGGAGAAGCAGGGGAGAAGCAGGGGAGAAGCAGGGCGCGCGCACCTATTGTCGCAGGATCGTCAATTTGTCAGAGCGTATATAGCAATAGAAGGCGCGCGGTCCTCGGAGCTCAGAGATTGCCAATAGAGCCTCGAGTCCTCGTCGTTGGTCGCTCCGCGCGCGGCCCCTGCTCGCCGACTCGACGAGCTGCAGTTTTGCAAGTCAGGCGACACTTTTACACAAGCGGCGCCGCTTCTTCTTTCTTCTTTATGCTGCTGCTGCTGCTGCTGCTGCTGCTGCTGCCTCGAGCGGCGCGGCCGATGCGTCAGCGCGCGGGGCGGCAGAATTGCCGAATGCTCGCTCGTCGCGGCTTCGGTGTACGCAGTGCGAGCTGCCGAGATCTTTGATCGGTCTCGTTTATCGGAGATCCCGTGTGTTACGCGAGTACGGGGAAAATTTCGAACACAGGGATCCTTTAAGCGGAGAAGCCTATCGACGAGCCCGAATTATGCGATTAGCGACGTCCTTCGGAAATAGATTTCTTATAAATAATTTTTTCCGAGGCAATTGCGTTGCCGTGCACAATAGTGACAAGCATAGAATGTTGCTTGTAAATTGAAAAACTTTTTTATTCAAATATAATTTATATACAAGTAAGCTTAATCAATATTTAGCACGACTGATTCGTCGCAAATGCTTGCCCATACACGGGTCGACGCACGGATATCAACATTTTAAGAAGATATTTCCAATAATAAATTAATAAAATAATTGTATAATTTTTTACTTTTCTAATCTGATTACCGGAACTGAGGGGCACGTGCGCATTAAGGAGTATCGAAAAACCGAGGATGCGACGATGTAAGATAAGCAGGCCCGATATTATAAGTTTAGAAAACTGCGCGAGGATGGAAGATGCGTAGCAAGCTTCGTTGGATTGGCCAGCATTTTTGAAGATGAGAGCAGCCCTCGCCAATTATTTAAATTACAAAAATTATACGAGGCTGCCCTAATTCAGCGCCAAAGTGCACCGATTTATTTTAAGCCTTAGAACCTTATAAGATTCAATGCTTATTAAATTGACGTTTTATTATATAATTTGTGACAATAATGATGGACTATAATAGTAAAATTAAAATAATCGCAGATACCAACATAAAAACTTTTATCGTGTACAACTTTTTTTTTATTTCTCATTTGAATAATCAAAATTTATTGAATATTTTAACCAAAAATTATAATACAAATCTATGCTCACTTAATAAAATATGTCGCAATTTCTTAAATTTCTAAAATAGATATTTTACTTTATTAGTATAGCTTGTAGATTCTCTTCATTTTGTTTCTAGCAGTATGTTATAAGCTTCGAATGTAAAGTTAAATCAATAATTTAGAAAGTTAAATTTTATTCGAATTAAACAATGATGTGTATAGTCTCATGTGATTCAAATATACGAGTAGATATGTGCACTGACCGATAAGACATAATGTCCTACACTACCGACCATGTTTCTACTTTTCGGCCAAGCAAAATCTAAACGTAAAAGATATTTTTACTTTTTGAAGAAAGTATATAGGTAATGAAAGAAAGCTTCCGTGACAGTTTAAAAAATAACTTATAAATATCGTTTAATGTTTATGGCATTTTTTTATTACATATTATTATATTTAAATACTTTTTTTACATACTAAAAGAAAATTCGATATTATTATATATTTTAATGCTTATAGAAATTTAATTTTCATACTAACGAATCTAGGGTAAATTATATAACGGAATAATTAAGTACAATAATAAATAGGAATAAATATAAGTTTTATGCTTCCTTTAGAAATGAAATATATATGTGACTATATTTGTTATCCATCCGTTGATGAAAAAATAACTTAAGTATCGTATAAAATTTGAATAATGGAATAAGAAAGAAAAAGAAAAAACCGTAATGTAGACGGGAAATTAAATGTAGCTTCGTCTATTACATTTAAAATACATTATGGTTGCGCCAATCGGCAATAAAAGATCTATAAATCGCAAGAGTCAGCGGTAAGAATAGTCAAATAGAACGGAGAAAAAAATCAACTGTAAGCAGCTTTACGTAATAAAATCGATCTTTGGTGAAAAGCGAGAAAAGCTCACACGTCGGATAATCGAGCTTTATTCCAGAATGAGGAGAAGGAGAGAAGCGAAGTCGCCGGAGCGATCGAGCGCGACTGGTTCGGGTGAAGCGAAAGGCAAAATATCGAGGAGAAAAAAGAAGAGCAAAAAAGAAGAGCAAAAAAGAAGAAAAAGAAAAGCAGAAAAAGGTAGAGCGGGAGCGGCGGAAGAGTCGAGAATAAGAGCGGGAGAAGCAAGGGGAGCGCGATGCGCGATCCCGCGAGGGTGGTGGGGTAACGCTGTGGCGCGCGGGGCAGAGGTGCCGATTGGTTTTCCCGAGATTAACGTCCATAACTCATTCGGGACGCGCGGAGCTCGTGCGTCACTCGTACCGATGCTATAATTGCCGACATAAATCAATTGCCCGATGAGATCATAAACCCGAGGCGATACACCGCGCGGACGCGGAGCCGCGCGGAACGCGAGCCAAGCACATAGCCGGGGCCCCGTATTAAATGCCGATTGGCCTCCCCGCGCAAATATTCCTGCCATCCTTCCGTGTATTTACGGGAAAGAAAATGAGAAGCGCCGCGCCTCGGGAGCTGCGGTTCCCGACGATAGCGAGTTCGTTGCGCTCGCCGACCGACGCGCGGTCCGAATTCGCGCCCGTACCTACCCGGCTCCGGTGTGTGCGCGCGTGCGTGCCCGTGTGTGTACATATGTGGCTGCCCGTAGAGAGATTCGCGAAAAGCGCGGCCGACGCCTGCGTTGCACGAAGACACTCGCGGTGCATCGGAATCGTCAAGATTAGGGCGGTTGCCAAACTCGAGCGGGCGGAGGCGGGGGGATTGCCTCGCTTCGATGTTTTCGTTTGCCCCCACCCTTCGATTCTTCTTTCCTTCTCCGCGTTCACATATATATTCCTGTGAATACGTTGATTTTTTGCCCGCCTCTCTCGCATTATTTACATAATACAGCCAATTGCCCGTACGCGAAAAGTTCTACGTTTCGACAAAGTTTGCGCAGCCGGCGCAGCGATCTTAAATTTGGCCGCGTTTTAAAACGTTCTTTGTCCTACGATAATACGACTCGATATTGTGAAATGCACGTTTATAAATAACGTCACGGCTCGAAAATTGATCTATAAACTTTTTATGCTTAAACCAAAATTTAATTTTATCAATCAAATTACAAAAGATATTTGGTAATAAGTATTAGCAAGTCTCATTCGTGAAACAAATATTATATCGGTCGGTATTAATGTACTGAAAAAAGACATTGTAAATTTTTATTGCTAGCAAAGAGAAATATTTAACTATTTCTAATTATTTACATAGAATAATAAATACATAAGTTCGATTATATAAAATATAATATCAATGGATTTTAGACTTATGATTTTGACCGATAGGGTGATCCTACTATTGTTTAATATTAGGACTCGCAGTAAATCGTCGTCGGATAGAAGTATCGTGCAAATACGTAGAACCGACATGGCCGCCCGCGAAGAAGGTGAAACGAGATCCGTGAAAAGGAAGCGCGCACGTTGCGTCGTCGAGTCGAAAAGAAGGGTAGCGAAGCTCCGATCAGCTGTCCGCTCGCGGGCTGAGCAGAGTGCAAAACTCGTCAGAGCACATCGCAGAAGCAGCCGCAACGGCGGCAACAGCAACAACGGACCCTGAGCCGGACGGGGAAAAAGAGAAGATCGGGGGGGGGGGCCGTAGCGCCGATCGACGAGATCGCTGCGCGCGCCTATCCTGTGCCGCGAGCGGAGAAAGAGAGAAGTCACTTCCTGCACGGGAGTCGCGGTGGTGGCCGGCCGGCTACGGGGCGAGGGGGCACGCGGTAACGAAGTTTAGATCGAGCCTGGCAGATACCGCCCGGGCCTCCCTCCTCCTCCCGTGCCCCGTCGTTCCTTATCCCCTCGGCCGGGCGCATTCCTCGAATAATTATTATCCGATCGCGGCCGCGTTCGCTCGCGCCCGTTATCGGCCTGGCGCGCCGCGCGCCGGCGCGTATACGGGCGCGGCTCTCGAGGCTCGTATTTCCCGCAGCTCCGCGCGAGTCGAGCGCTTCATCTCCTCCGGAGCGAAGAGCTCTTAATACGACGTCGATGCGCTCCGCCCGTGCCGCTGCGTAGCCCCTAGAACCGTGCGCGCGTTCGATAAACGGCGCGGGGCAGCGGCGCTCCGTCGCAGACGATCGGTCCAATTATACGGCCGGGAGAGGGAGGTGCCGGACCGGCGAGGAGCGCGCGCCACGCTCGGCGCCGCTGGGAAGAAAATAGGGGCCGAGGCGGCCGCTGCCCCGGCTGGTGCGCGAGCGAGTTAAGCGGCGACGCGCCACGTCGAATTATTATCTTTGCCCCGTGTTTTGTCTCCTCGGTAGAGTACGGCGCTGCCGCCGATTCCTCCTGGCAAGGCGCTTTAATCCAGCCGATACGAGATTTTCGCCACTTTTTTCAAGGACGAGCCCTTCGATCCAATTGGCTTGGGCGCTTACTTGCGGGGACGCGGCATTCTGCATAGCAGATATAGGTTGCACAACGAGAAGCGGTATCAAAATACGAGCATGGCTACTTCTAAAGCTGATTACTTCAAGTTTTCTAATTGTCCTACTAAGGTCTTTCGAAAGCGGCTATATCAGAAAAGATCGTCGTTTTCTCATTATTCTCAGGATTATTATCGATATTTTTCGATACTCACTGCTGATCTAACACTATGATACAAGACAAATTTATCAAAATCATCCTGGCAACACATGGAATAAGTCTTCAATTAACTATATTTTACTATATTGCTAAAACGTAAAAATTTTTTCGTAAATTTAACCACTTTGTCAAATCTAATAGATTTATACTTTGTATAAAAAATACCACTTTTTCACAGTTTAAGTTCTAATAATAGATAATAAAAATATCGTAATAATCCCTTGGTATTATTCTGCATCGCTCTAATTATCTATAATTAGAGTACAATATTTATAAGTCCTAGACTATAACGTAGTGTTACGTGAATAACAATTTTAAAATTTAAATAATCGAAGAGAAGTTGAGAAACAAACGGGTATCCCTGATCTTCCTCGGTCGATAATCGAATCCGGGATCTTTTATTTTCGCGACTAATGCTCGTCGGTTGAGCTGCCGATGCCACGACCGCCTCTTTAAAACTGCTGGAACTTCACTTTTGTATCATACGTGTCTGCAGTAAAGTAAAATCATTATCGTTATAAAAAATTATAATCGAAAATTTGATTTAAATGGTTCAAATTGTTCTCGTTAAATTTATAGTAAATTATATTTTACAATGCGGTATAGTTAAAAAAAAAACACGACATGTACCTGAAAAAACGACGATGTACCTTGGGAATGATTTCGATGTTCTCGATAAAGCAATTACCTCGTTTAATCTACCTCGTTTTCAACGTATAGGAAAGATCGAACATCGATATTAAGTTTTACATTTAATTATTCTCGAGATCGGTAAACCTGCAGCCGTGTACCGGTCTTATCCGTCCAGAGTCTTCGGCCATACGTATAGTTAGAATCGAATCTTAGAAATTACGATAATTTAAAGACGGTATACGAGTACGAATATGTTCGAATTCTATCCTAGAACTATAAAGTACTCCTTGGATTACCGAGTCCGCTCCCATTGACGATTTCCTCGTCCTTACCGGAAGGTCGCCGCGACCTTTGGCCTACGACCCCCTTCTCGAACGGTCGTTCCCTCTTGCGACCGCGTTGAGCGCCGCTGTTTATAGGAAGCGAGGCTCCTCCCGGTGCTGTGACGAGCAGCGGAGTGGCCGTAGCACGGCGTATAAACGGCAATCGCAACCGATCCCTTTCCGGTCGGGCGCGCTGCGGCCTCGTAAACCAGCTCGCTCGCTCACCCCGCGCGAACGAGCGAGCGAGCCGTGCCGGGAAGATCGAGCCGATGATCTATCGTTATTGGAGCGCCCGCGGCCGTCGCCTTATCTTCGTGTACATTGAAACCGGTGGTAGTCTTGGTGCGTTTACCCGCCGCGCACCGTATCATTCGAGTACGGTGCCAATGAGCCGCTGCGCGTTCTTGATCTTATTACACGGGTAGCTCTTTTCTTATCTCTCTCTCTCTCTCTCTCTCTCTCTCCCTGTCCGCCTCACCCGCTCGCTTTATATTTAGGTAAGACGAGAACAGCGAAGAATAAGAACGATTTTATCGCGGGATTTAGAACGGAATGGAAGAACGAATCGTCACGGAGAGCAATCATCGGTGAGACGAGCGCTGACCGGCAGTTCTCTGAAACATTGGGGGTTTCCTTTGGTATCATAAATTATTGTACTCCTTTTACACCTCCTTTCTTCCCGTTCAGTCTTTTCCTACTTGTTACCGTTATATCCGTGCAATGTTACGTCGTTCTTTTTGAAGCAATTATGCCCTCGTTAGATGTCACGAGCTCAAATAAATTTCACAGACGCATAAATACACACACACACACACACACACACACACACACACACACACACACACACACACACACACCACACACACACACACACACACACACACACATATATATATATATATATATATATGTATCAATACGACGCTCTAATTTAAGATAATGCAAAATTTTTCTTTTATAAAAGATATCGTTAATCAAAGGTAAAGCAATGATAGAATGCAGTTCGAATACAGAACAGAGGAAATACTTATGCTCCACAAATCTTTCGGGATCATCGAAAAAGTCGGAATAAAAATCCCTTGACGCCTCTGCGCAACGGATACCGGGCTCGCGATTTTTACAGATTATCGATGACACTTTAGACGGGGCATTAGAAAGCAGGACAGGATTTGACTCCCTCGATACCTTAAAGAATCGCGCAGACTAGTCCCCCGGCTCCTCCCTCCTCCCACTCGTCTCTCTGGCGATGTAAGCATCGACAGCGGTGGCAGCGCTGGCAGCAGCAACGACGGCAGCGGGAACGCTGCTGCTCGCTTTACAACCTCTTCTCCTCCGTGTCCGCCTTTTTTTGGTTAGCTCGATTTTTATCGACGTGGACGCACAGGTTGGCGCTTCCACTTCTCAAACTCCCTCGCCCCCTCTCTCGCTCTCTTCATCACGCACGCACGCACGCACGCACACACAAGCATGCGCGTGCTGCACGGGGAGTCGTTCGCTCCCCGTATAGTCCCTCGGCTGTCTATTCTCTCGATGTATGTATACCCGCCGTGTGTGCCACTCGCGCTCGTATACGGCGAAGGTCTAAATATTGAGACGGCGTTTATTTAACGGCAGAGATATATGATATGACGTGGACAATATAAAGCATTGTATTCAAATACGGGAGCCAGGCTCCCTCGCGCACGCGCAAGAGTCGTGACCGGCAGCAGGCGTATATGAGTACGCCAGCAACCCGCGACCGTATAAGCTAACGCGACAGTGTGTCCTTCTTTCTCTCCCTATCGCTCTCTTTGCCATCTTCCTTTTCTTCTTCGTCTCCGCTTGCTTTGTTCGGCCTCCCCTTCCCCTTCTTCTTTTCACTTGCTCCGCGATGGGTCCTATTCCTGTCTTCTCCATTTAACCTCCATCTCTTTTTCTCGATCGTGCGTGAATATATGCGTAGTAGCACCAATACCTTTCGATATATCTATATATCTGTATATATATAATATATATATATATATATATATATATATATATATATATATATATATAATATAGTCCCACACACACTTGGCGGTGGAGTAGAAATTTAGAATTTAATTTGCTTTTCGACTGTTAGCCACATTAAACATATCAATTAATCCAGCTGATTCAGTTCGCTTACAATTTAAGACTATATCGTTACATCGATATGCTAGAATATCATCCGATTGAATCATAGAAAGCTATAAATTTAAAAATTATGTGAACTAAGAACTGCATAACTATATTTTTTTACTTTAAATCCAAGTCAGGACATATTTGTATTTACAGATTCATATGTACATTGAAAAATTGGTTCTTCTTAAAATATTTTTATTTATTAGAATAGTAAGATACAAAAAAAGTGGATTTCAAAGAAGAAATTAAAAATTGAACAAATTGGAGAAATTGAACAAATATTTTTATTTATTAGAATAGTAAGATACAAAAAAGTGGATTTCAAAGAAGAAATTAAAAATGAACAAATTGAAGAAATTGACCGGTTGCTATAGGATCCAGATTCGTCGTTATTGTCGCAAACTGTAGCCACGACGCATAAATATCGTATCCTGGAGCTTACTTAGCACTAGCAACCACAGCATCTGTATAAGGGGCATCATGACGGAGGCAACTCGTACGTTTATCGACTATCTCCTGCCGATATCAAATACGCTCGGGCCCTTCTCCTCTGTTTCATTTTTATCCTCTCCTGCAATTTTTCGTATCTTTCCATTCTCCAACTTCTAAATATTCACCTCGCTTGTCAAGCCGACTTCTTTCTCTCTCTCTCTCTCTCTCTCTCTCTCTCTTCCTCTTCGTCTTTCTGATTCTGTCTGAGACTCTCTATTCATCGTTCCTGTCACGGGACAGATTTGTAGCATACTGCCAACATTGTTATTTTTAAAACTATTTTACATTTTTCAAATAAAATATCTTGATCAGCATTAATATATATTGTAAAATATGTTTAATTCAATGGTACATTATGTAATATATACACATGTCTTTCATGTAACAGAGCATTTATGCTATTATTTTTATGAGGATAATCTACACATACTTATACAGAACCATGTCTAGCTATAGATTTTTTCTTTCTTCAGAAACACAACACGTTAAGATATTATAATATCTATAAAATTTTAACTTTTAATTGAAATTTACATGTAATAAATAAAATAAAATAAAAACCTTGTAGTTTCTTCTGTCTAATATTTCGGTCCATTTACGGAGTTATTCTCAAGTAAGTAATCAAATTAATCAAGTTAATCAAATTAATCGAGCAAGTAATCAAATTAATTGGTATCTTATGAGAATACAAAGTATTCCATATAGTTGACTTGAACTTATGTAGGCACTGTAATCAATAGCGGATTGTGTACGGAAATAGGATTAACGGTGGAATTTTTTACGTTTATTATGAAACTGTAAAATCCCAACGAAATTTAAGAAACTCTATTAAGATAACAAATTTTGTTCCGCGAATAATTCTTAAGTACTTATAATAAGTTATTGTATTGTAATATATGCTTGCATGGGCAGGCCAGGTACACGGGGAGAAATAGAGCCCCAGGCATGTGTATTTTAATCGTGAATCAAGGTCAAGATCACAATACATTCAGAATATTTAGAAAGGATTATACAAAGAATAAGACTAGAATGATACTAAATTGAGCTATAAGGAGTAATCGCAATCGTTTAAAGAATATCAGTACTCATATGTAGGCCAACAAATAGATTCACCAGAACTACTCGTTTTACTCAGACAGGCTTGTATCACTTAAACAAATTTGATAAAGCTATAATAGACATTTAAGTTTCTTAAATAAGTCTGAGTTGCAATAATCTTATTTCATTTGTATTTAGAAGATTATTTGATTGAGACATGTTTTAATTATTCCATCCTGCGAGTTTAACGAATACCACAGTCACTAATGAAAAAAATTATTAGTTTTTATTCTAATATAGACTCCCTGCACAAAAAACAGAATGTATGAAGCTGTGTTCGATTGTTTTGAAGAAAAGGAAAATCTGCATATAAATTTTACAAATCTACGCCATATCTTTCGAGACTACTTTTTCATGCGGCTTCGCCTCAGTTTTACAAATGTCCGTTGAATATCATGCATATGTTTCGGTCTTATAAATGTGCGACAAAGCTGATACCCTTTATTCCTCTTTCTTTTGCAAAAGTAAATACAGTAGAAGATATATATACATGTATATATATATATATATATATATATATATATATATATATATATATAGACTGAGTATATATTAATTATTATTCAATGTATATTACGGACAGAATTCATTATTCACATTCGTACAAATTCAAATTTCTTATTAAAAAAATTATTTTCCTCTAAAAATTATCACACTTCGAAAGATCCTAGCATAGCGAAAAATCGACGTAGTTCTTTCGTAAATCATGAATGATAAATAAATAAAATGTAAGCGTTAGAAACATGAAAACATAGCAAAACCAAGTATTTTTCATCAATTTGATTTGCAATAACTCATAAATCAATAAATGCGTCATACATCGTCATACAGCATCGTACAGCATCATACAGAATCATAATAGATCTGATATATTATTTCATACATTACATTCAATTTTTTGAAGAATCTACCGAATTCTAAAAATATGTTTCATATGATTTGTAATATAGATTACACGTTATCTTGCCATTTAGCATCAAGATAAAGTCTATAAAATCCATTAAAAAATTGAACATATCTGAGCGATAAAATCTTAAAGTGAATGAAAGAATTTTTTTTTTATTTTTTAACGGTCTTTTCAATCAACAATAAATTATATTATAGTTGAGTGTTCGATATTGGACGGGTAGAAGACAAAACATAAACGCAAGGAAATCTTTAGCAAAACGTTTTTTATCATATAATATATTAGAACCAAAAATCTTTCATTTAAGCTAATGATTACAAAAAGAATTTATATAAGTAGTCTATAAAGAACAAACTGATATACTTTTAAGGAGGCTCTAATGGTTTTTTTTATTGACGATAGAAAATTTATGAAGCTTGGCATATCATCGAATATAAATTGAAAAAAACATTCGGAGTCTTATCGATAATAGCAGTTTCGTCGAGTGTATTTAAATATTGTAGAGTAATTGATGATAGTCACTTTATAAAAATTGGAAAGACGTCTTTTAAAATTATTTATCAACTTTTTTCAGAATTATTCATTGAGTGTATGTATCTGACAACTATTATTGAATATGAAAAATCTTTAATACTAACAAGATTTTGTAATGCTGACTTTCCAAGATAAAGGAATACTGAGTAGATATCATATTCCATATTAATAGTAAAAGGCCTACTATTATGGTCATATGAATTAATAATAAAAAACAGATGAATCTACGATTATATTTTGATTACTGTTTAGTTTCATATTTTGTTTAATTATAATTAAAGAAAATTACGTAGAAAAAACGGAAATGAACATTTTTTGGCGATTTGGGATTTGAAGTCGAAAGTCTGTGTCATTTGAAATATATTTTTTTTAATAGAGATCCCAATTTTTGAACAAAAATGAAAGGATAGAAAAAATTTTATCTGAAATATGATTTTTAGTTAAATTTTTAGTTAAACTTAAGGTCCTATTTTGCAACTTTATATTTAATTTACTTACGGTCCTGAACATTTTCGAAAGCTCCGCATACACAAAAAAAAAGTTCAATACAATGGCTCTAGGTTTAAAAGGTTGCCAGCTGATGCTGATCTTTATCTTTAGGTTAGGTATTAAAATCATTTTTAAGATTACCAAAATTGTATATTTAATATATTAAATGTAACGAAAATTTTTTCGCTCTTTTTATTTTCAAGCACAAGAATTAGAATATCCATTAAAAAATAAATTTAAGATTCAAATAATCTAGAATCTGAATCTTAAAATCAATCTCGACATCAATTGGCACTCCTTAGCTGTAAAACAATTGTATTTAAATTTTTTTCTATCTCCTTTACTTTTGGATACGTCTCTACGCGATTAAAATGAATCAGTTTATACGAAGGGTAAAACTATCTATAACAGTAGATTTCCTATATTATTAAATAAAACTTTTTGTCCCTAATAATTATATAAGTAAAAATGACATTTACTGCGACTGATATAAAGCAAATTCATAAAAATTATCATAGTCTTTTTATTTTTTATTTAGAATGAACAGTGACTTTAAGAGCGATAAAAGTATTTATTAATTTTTAATTATACGCATTAACATTACATATTCACTCTTTTTTTATTACTATATACTACTTTGTACAAATATGAGTAAGATTTTTCAATTCAAACTTCTCGGGTTTATCGATTGGGACAAATCTTTTTATTTTTAAGTACTGTCAAAGTTATCTGTGCCAAATTTGTCGCAATTATCTTCATTTTTCATATAGTTACGCTTGTGTTTTGTGAACAAAGAAAAGTTGTCTCTTCGGTTTTTACAATGTCTTAAATTATTCAACAAAGAAGTAGCGTTAAATTTTGTGCAAAAAATGAAATATCGAGCGCTGAAATGTTCAGAATGTAGCAGAAGATCTTTGGTGAGAAGTCAATGTTAAGAGCAAGTGTTTTTGATTGGCACAAATTGTTCAAAGAAGGTCGAGAACTTGTTGAAGACGAACCACATCATCACACGAACCACGACCAAGAACATCTACTGATGGCCTACACGTCGACAAAATCAAAGAATTGTTTCTGCAAAATCGTCGATTGACTACTAGAGCGCTTGCTCATATTGTTCGATTTTCAAATGGGTCAGTTAACACCATTTTGAAAGACATTTTGTGCCTGAAAAGAGTGACATCCCGATTGGTGCCAGAAACACTCAATTTTTTGGAAAAACAGCGTCGCATGGAGATCTGTCAAACGATGCTGTTGGACTATCAGGACAAAATGGAACGCATAATAACTGGAGATGAGACTTACCCATGTAGAAATATACTCCCCTGGTAGAAATGCATTCTATTTTCAAGGTATAAACAAGATATTTTCAAATGAAGATTCCTAGTGACAAGGTATATTTGTTCGGTAGTAAGTAGGAAAACATGTAACGTTTTTTACGGCCATTCCGTCCGATTTGTAGTTGCATTTTTAAGCTATTTTTTAGGTATTTAATAGCTATAATAGTTAGTTTGGAGTAAATATATTTTACGTTTCCAATAAGGTTACCTTGCAATTAGGTATGTTTTACCTATTGAAACTGAAATTATTTTATTATATGTATAAAAAAATATATTATTTTATTATATAAAATATATTATTTTATTATATATATATTTTTATAATGTGTGTGTGTGACTTCTAGCTGTTCGACAAACTCAAAAGACCACGTCGGGGACACGGTTTTGATTCGATTGAAGAAATAAAAACCGAATCGAAGAAGGAACATTCCGGAATACGAGTATAAAAAATGTTTTGAAAATTGGAAAAAGCGTTGATATAGTGGCATTGCCTTCAGGGGGGATTATTTTGAGGGGGATGAATTAAGACCTACTCATATTTGTAATGAATAAAGACTTACTCATATTTGTACACAGTAGTAAGTTCATTTTTAATGAAATCGTTTTGCCAATGAGTATGAAATTGAAAATGTATAGATGAGCGGTCAATTTGTTAATAATTTGAAAATAAGAAAACGATTAATAGAGGCAATGAAAAATATATCATTTATTTTTAAGACGAATTGTTAAACATTTGTTTAATATTGTACAAATGAACTAAAATATATGTGTGCTTATGCTTTACAAATTTTTGTGTAAAATTTAAGAATATTCCAGCTAACCTCATTAGTACTTTAACTTGATTCTAAATTATATGATCAAATATGTTAAATTTCAATTTAATATGTATGAGATATATTTATTTAATATCTTTAGATTTAAAACAGATAAAGATATATTAATATTTATTTAAAAAATTGAATGACTTTCATGTATTTATCATAATATGCTTAATAATTATTTTGGATACTGCTGATAACATGCACAACAATTAATATAATATTCAGTTAATAATATAACAAGTTATAAAAGACAATTTTTCTAGTTCTAAAGTAGTGCACAGTCATAATACTATACTGAATTATATAACTGAATAAGGAAATGAGTATCAAACCGTTACTTAAATAGTGAAAACTTCGTGTCATCATGTATATAAGATGTTTTTGATTAATCGCAACATACACTGTACAGTCATCATGTAATACATAAATACATTCAATATTTTAAATAATGAAATGCATTTTATCGATTCAATTATCAAATTGAAAAATTCACAATGCATTCTATGATATTAATATTCTAACATTTATATATTCAAATTATTGCAATAATTATGAATCATACACCGAAATTTTCGTATGTCTTAGCTTATTTCATAGGTTAATTTTCTTGTTTTATGAAAATAGAATTATGTTATTTTGAAATAAGGTACTTATTTTAAACTACTAAATTAATGAAAGAAGCAGAGCTACTTGAAGCAGTATAAAACTAAAACTAAATAATTCTTTGAATATTTACTGAATAAGTGAATTAGATTCTCAATGCAATATTTTACGAATAATTGGTTGGATATAATATTTGCAGATCATTCGTTTAGCGGAAGCATAAGGCAGAGTATCGCGAGGTTCCAACTTACTTCTTACTAAGTCGCTTTTGCTCTCCTGCTTCATCATGCTCTTCATTTACAGATGATCTTGATTGTCAGAGTAGTGTAGCGATGCGTCTGATTTCAGGTGCTTTTCATTTTTAGCTTTCGTTCCGTTATCTTTGCTCCGCTTGCTTCAACTCTGATGAAAAGACCGTTGAGATTGAGGTAAAGTAATGATAAAAAATCGAAAACAAAGACAAAGGAAATGTCAGTATCGGGAGAAAGTACAAGATGATAGACACGCGCGTAGGTGTGCGGAAAAAGAAATATAAAAATAAAGGTCACGGGAGAAGAACACACGAAGTAAGAGATAAATAAGATGGCAATATAGAAAAAGAAAAAATGGATAACATAGGAGAGAGAGAGAGAGAGAGAGAGAGAGAGAGAGAGAGAGAGGGAGAGAGGGAGATAGCGAAATGGAGAGTAGGGGTAGGGAGAGAGACGTGGGTGGGAAGTCCAGAAACGCAAGAAAAACAGAAGGACGGTAGACAACGCGTAATATCATCATCGCATGCCCTCATCTCATCGAATTGCGTCTCTTTCGCCGGGCCTTCTATTGGATATCTTATATATCTTTTGTTTCTCGATACTTCGGGCAAACGAGATAGACAAGGAGACTCGAGGTCAGTTTGTTACTGGCGTGAGATGACTTTGCCATAGGGTGGACGAAGACAACTGCGAGTGGTGCGCACTGGACTACAGCTTCGAAAAAGAAAAGAGAACAATAATAAAAGAGAATGGACGGATGAGAGGACGTAAAAGTTTAGAGACTACGCCGTTAATACGAAAGCTTTTGAGGTCACAGTTTTTTTCTTGCTCTGAACCGTTAAGCCGTTTTGGACTAGTAATGTTGATGCACGAAAGATCGTAAAGCTGAATTATTTTCAAAATTGATAAAGAAGTTTATTTTCAATTTTATGAGGAGAATCATTCGCTTTTTTGAACTGTCATTTGACAATATTTATTAATTTATTATTATCTTTTACGTTAACTACTTCTTCCTATAATTAATAAAGAATCAACAGTTTCAGAACAAAAATAGTCTAAATAGTTGAATATATGAATAAAGAAATTTTTGAGAATTTTTCTGGCTTCTCATTATGAATCTTAATATAATATTAAAATATTTATAAGCAAAAGCGATATTAACAATTATAATAAAAAATGTTTAAGAATGATTATTATAATCAAATACAGCTACAGGATATTACTTCACTTTATTTTTCTTTATATTTTTGTAAGCTGATGTTTTTCTAATTATTTTGGCAATAATAGTAATATTTAAAAATTAAACACATAAACACGTGAAAAATTGATGACTTTAATGATTCAAGCATTTTTTTATTTAGGAAAGCACTGGAAGTGAAACGAAAGATATAAAACGTAGTATATATATATATATATATATATATATATATATATATATATATATATATATAGTCTCTTTTAGTAAAAAAATCAAAAGAAACAATGAGTATAATAAACATCGAAACTCATTGAGAAAGAAGGGAAAATCGAGGAGCTCATGGAGAAAAAGGATAAACGTCCGATGAGGGTGGCATGGGTCTACGCACCGTACTGGGAGAAAAGCGAATTCCGAACAAAGTTTCGTCATTGCAAAATGACACGAGTGGTCTTTATAGCATCGAGTCGCTCCCATACTGCTGGCTGTATATTGACAAAAGTGTCGCCCGCCTACTCTCCAGTCGTCTTGCTTTTTCTTTCGCTGTTCCTCTGTCTCTTTCGTACCCTTACCGCTTCTTCTCATTCTCTCCTCGTCTCTCGTATATAGTTCCGTTGCGCCATTTCCCGATATTACCAGCGTAGCGGCTCGTCGTCGTCAGCAACGGACGACCCGTACGATGTGGAGGGAGAGCGAGGCAGGGGAAGAGGGATCGGGGGAGGTAGTCGAGGGTGATTGCGACGAAATCATTGCGAGCGAATAGAAGAAGTACCGCAGTTCGGGAAGAGCGCGTGGGAGAAAGAGAAAACTCGTGAGACGTAAAACCGTCTTACCCGAGACGATTGCCACGTAGGTGCAGTAGCAGCAGTAGCAGTGGCGGGGGCCTAGAAAAGGGGACAACTTTGCCACCCGCGCTCTAATCGAGCAAAGTACAGAGAGAGAGAGAGAGAGAGAGAGAGAGAGAGACAGAGGGTGAGGCAGGGAGGGAGGGAGGGAGAAAAACGAATGAATAGTCACGAGAGCCATTCTGCGACGTTCGACGTTTTCCCAACGAGAAAGCGAAATTCCTTCCTGTCTCTCTGTCCTCTCGCCTGCTTCAACCCCCTCCCCGTCCCGTTTTAGTAGAGCGAACGCGGGAGTGCGGAATCTCGAAAGCTCGTTCTCTCGGGAGGAATATCTGCCATTTGCGGTTAATCAGTCCTTGCGTCAGACGTCACGCTTTTCATTATTCGTCCTTATGCTCCTTCTTCTTTTCGGAATGTGTTCTTTCGGACGGGTGGGGGGGGGGAGTTGAGTGAGCACGAGGAATCAGCACACGAGGCGCGCAATTTTCCAGGACTCGCTCCGACTCGACTGATTATTGATGATAAAAATTACAGTTTCTGCTTCTTTTACTGAAGAATCCTCTTTCACGATATCTCACGTTTTTCTGCACATTTTTCTGAAGCTTTATTAAAATGCAAACAGAGAAAATTTTATCAAAGAAGAATTTCTTTATACTAGCGTATTTTTTATAAATTTGATACAGAATTAATTTGATACAGAATTAATTTATACACCTAATTGCCTCCAGGAATGTTACCACTTGTTTTCGCCGAGTTTGGATTGATATGTCAAAAAAGTAGGAAGAAGATTTCTAAAGGTTCTTGCCATTATAAAATTTTTAATAAATTTTTATATATTAAACTGTCTTATTTAGTTTTTATAAAATAATATATATTTTAACATATATTATTTACGTAGTAAGAATAATTAACGTGAATTAAAATTAAAACAAGAAGTTATAAAATTTAATAGTATTCTTTACAATAAAACAGAAATCGAATATTTATATTCTCTATTTAATATTCAGTTATTCTTCAAGTTTTAATAGTCGTTTAGTCAATGCCTCGCTTATTTAAGACGTTCCTGATCAAACTTTAACTCCCTAGATTGTAGAAATGTCCTCTCTGACACTGACATACATCTTTCGATAACTATTTTACAGTGTATCTTACTCAAACATGATTCTATACCACGAAGGAACTTCTTTTATTCTTATACAATGTGATTTTCCTTTGATCAAAAAAAGTGATTCAATTTGGTAACTCATCAAATCTGATTAGTTTCATTGAATTCGCGAAAATCAGAACATTATACAATAAATTATATAGATAGTGTGATAATGGCTTCTCCAATACATTACATGCCTGAAATAAAACAAATAAATAATTAAATAATTATCTTAAAATATAAAGAAGCAACCTCATAAATTTGTGTGTGCTCAATAGGGATATATATAAGCAAAAAAGAAATTCTAAAGTTTCATTACTCTTATGGAACTGACGATTTCTCTTGGCTGCCCTTTCTGAACTAACGCTATCCACATCTTATACGAATATGCAGTTAATAGCAAAAACATCTGTCGTCCCGACCTTCGACTTTCTACCTTTTATAATACAATATTATTACCTTTTACTCGTTTTACGCATCTTCTACTTTCTTACTTGATCCATATACTCTCGGTAACTCACTGTCACGCTCTCTCTCTCTCTCTCTCTCTCTCTCTCTCTCTCTCTCTTTCTGTATGCATCATATATCGTTACACTCCAACAATTTATTAATTTTCTTTGACATTGAATTTTATATGCAGTAATCCAATACTTGATCGAATACTTCGATACGTTCAATACATGATTTCTTATATTATTATATTATATTATACATTTTACACAAACAAAAATATAAATAATTATAAGTTGATTAATATTTCTATAATTTTTCACTATGTTGTATAAAATTTCATAAAATGTAAATAAAAAATTTAATTATTCATAATAATTTATCTAAATACATACAAATTTCTTTTAATGAATATGTCTATAAAACTGAATATAATCAATTAAAGATAAAGTAATTTTAACTGAATACATATAATTACTTACTAACAAGCCTTACGCTAATGAATGGACATTTTTTTTTCAGTTCTATTTCTCACTATCTCTACACGATCTATATCATCTGCCTACAAATAATATGGCTTAACTATTTTGGGTAATTTCATGTTCTGCATCGATTTTGGTAAATAACCTAAGTGGTGGAAAAATTGTTTAATTATTCTTCAGTAGCCTATATCAAGTAAATATAACATATTTTGATTATTAATTTAAATATATTGGTTTATTAAAAAGTCCAAGAATCGCATACCTAATTTGCTCAAAAAACTTTTCATTCATTGTATTTTTTTTTCCTGACAAATCAGTTTATTCTGTATGATATCAAAGCATAATTTGATCTTATTGACAGCAGCTTATCAGAACGTTATCTAGATAGATGATATGGAAGATATTTCGCCAATAACTATGGAAAGCTACAAATCAGTTTTTGTTTGCATCAGTTACGTGTAGGTTGTGAAAAGAGTACAATATTAAAGGTGTATTATATTGTTATAGTGATCTATAAATAGTATACTAATTTTTTAATAATATATGATTAATAACAAATATATACTTAGTGAATAAATACTGCAGTCTAAAATGAAGCTTACGCAAGCTTGTTTTATGTCAATTGTTTTCGTTACTTTCTTATCAGTATGCAAGACATATAGAATACTGGGGGTGTTTCCACACAATGTAAAAAGTCATAACATTTTATTTGAAGCATTAATGAAAGGATTAGCGAAGCGTGGACATCAAGTTGATGTAGTGACCCACTTTCCTCTTAAAACACCAATGGAAAACTTCACAAATCTTATAAATCTTAATGGAACTTTGCCAAACATGATGAACAATTGTTCTTTTGAATTTTTACGTACAACATCAAATATACTAATACCGATGGTAGTAGAATATGCAGGTAATGAAGTGTGTCAGTTAATGGGTCTTCAAAAAATGCAAGCGTTAATTAAAAATCCACCTACAAATCCACCCTATGATCTTTTAATTACGGAAGTAAGTTAACTAAAAAGATTAAGAAATATGTTACAATATTTGTTAATATCAATCTTTATTAAAAATTGTAGTATAAATGTATAAATACAGCTTATCTTCAGTCTAAATGTTCTCTGGAGATACCATGCATTATATAATAAAAATTATTCATAATATAAAATGTGATAATAAGTTGATGATTAGAACTTTGCCTACATAGATGTTGGAAATAATTAAAAATAATCATTCATTTTCTTTTAAAAAAATCTTCAAATTTAAAGTCGAAAATCAGTGCGTTCAAAAAATACTGGATAATCGTTCAATTTTTGTAAATAAATTTTTCACATACTTAAATGTAAGCTTTAGAACTTCACATCTTTCAATCTTTCTTCGAAGCACTTAATAACTGTTATAATCATTAGAAATTTGAAATCCATTCATTAAAAAAAAATCTTTTCAGATTTTCAGTGCTCACTGTTACATGGGTTTGGGCTACATTTTTAAGGTACCTGTAGTTGCTGTTTCATCAGCAATCGAATATCCATGGGTCAAGTCCTTTACAGGCAATGATGACAATCTTGCTTATGTTCCAAATGCTCTGAGTATGTATACTGAAAAAATGAACTTTTGGGATCGTTTACTGAACGTTTACATTGATTTTATGAGTCGTTATAAATTTCACACTCTGAGTGAGATAAATCAAACGGCCGCGATGAGACAATACTTAAGCCCGGATATCCCTAACATCAGAGATGTGGAAAAAAATGTATCTTTGACTCTTATAAACAATCATCCAATTATAACGGGTGTTAAACCAATAACACCTTCATCAATTCAAATAGCTGGGATACATATCGAAGCGAATAATGAAACTTTACCTACAGTAAATAAATACCTATGTTTAAGTCAGTTAATATATTTTTACTATAAATAATTCTTAAAATTTACAAATGGTTAATTTCAGGCGTTGCAAAACTGGATGGACGACAGTTCACATGGAGTGGTTTACTTTTCTTTAGGTTCAATGGTACTGATAGAGTCAATGCCTGTTAAGTATATAAATGACATATACATGTCTTTTAGAAAGATAGCGCCAGTAAAAGTATTAATGAAAATAGTAGATTCTACTAAACTTCCTCCGGGTTTACCAGACAATGTAAAGATTTTATCCTGGATTCCTCAACAGCCTGTTTTAGGTATAAATATTGATAATATTTATACTCTTTTATTATCATGCCTATTATTCTGCCATAAAATATTGTTTGAATATAGCTTATTTATTAAATTTCAAGCTCATGCTAATACAAAAGTATTCATAACTCATGGTGGACTAGGTAGCCTTTTAGAAGGTTTATATTATGCAGTTCCTATGATTGGAATGCCATTATTTGGTGATCAGTTTCGAAATGTAGAATCTTTTGTAGCTAAAGGAATGATGGTTAAAATTGAATATCCAAAACTTTCGCAATGTTTATTAGATGATTTACTTAAAGATTTACTTCATAATTATACTTACGAGTACGTAGATTTCAGTAATATACGAATATAATCAATTACAACAATATTATGTTATGTTATTGTGAATCTGAATTGCAATCATCTGTTATATTTTCAGGGAAAAAATTGCTTATTATTCAAAACTTTTTCGAGACGAGCCAATAAGTCCAATGAATAGAGCAATTTTTTGGATCGAATATATAATTAGAAATGGTGGAACAGTTTTGAAATCCCCAGCTCTAGATTTAACCTGGTGGCAGTTAGCTTTGATTGATGTTTATGGATTAATACTATCTATATCGATTGTGATTATTATTATATTTACGTATAGTTTAAAATTAGTTGTAAATAAATTAAGTACAGTAATAATTAATATTAGTTTAAGGGAAAAGAAAATAAAATAGGATTAAGAATAGGAATTTAAAGATAACTTCATTTTGAAATTAGAAAAACAAGTTTATATCTTTTATTGGTCACAGCTGCCTAAGTATTTATTGAGCAAAAATTAAAAAAATTTGTTTAAATTTTATGCCAATATTTCGAACAACTTTATTGATTATTTAAATTATTTAAATTTATATGTAAGTGGATTTATTGGAATTTAATTGTTGATATCAAGATTGTTTTATGAATTTTTATTATAAGTCTATGTTTATAATTATACGCGTATTTTATTATAATTATATTTTATATAACTGTTCATAGTTTTGTCTTGAGAGGGGATAACATTTAATAAAGTGGCTCTCAATATTGGCGTAAGGTTTGAAAGTTTTTTGTTGAAAAATTTTGAAATTTATTTCTCCTGCTAAAATACTTTGATAGCAGTAACCAGTAGTAACTATTCACTTTTTATTCGTAAAATAAAATAAAATAACACAATGAATCTGAAGTCTTCTATTTTGTGAAACAATTCTATTTTGTGTTAAATTACATTGAGTTTTAATAAATATCTCAAGGCAATAAATTACATGTGAAAATTACATCTTTGCTTCATAACAATTCGATCACAAAGAGAGTTTTTACAAAATTTTATCATTCTTAAAATCTTAAACAAATTTGCTTCTAATTTTGTATATAAATTTTTTCTGAAAATCTTTTTAATGTAATAGCAAAAAAATAACTGAGGCCTAGAAGTAAGTAAAGAAAAAATAAATAATTTCGCTCTGGATTAACCGCTAGGCTCATTGGTAAGACGACGGATAAATCTATTCCCAAGACATATCACAATGCAAAAGAAAACGAACTAATTATAATTTAAACTGAATTATTTGACTCGTGGATTGAAGTTTTTAAGTTGATATATGAAAACCGAATGAAAGTGTTTCTTATCATCGGAATTAGTTAATACATTACAAATATGCAATATCAATATCAATGCTATTTCTATAGAAATAAATATAGTATACTTTTGAAACAATGATATACTTTCTTCATGTATCAATTTCAATGCTGATTTAAGTAACAGAATGAATCAAAAATTTTTATTTTACATTTGTAGAATTATTCTTATACTATTCCGTAAAATTAATTGTAATTTTAAATAAAATATAGAATTTAATCTCTGATCTACTGAATATTTCCGGTCTAATATTGGGTATTTCTAAGTAAATTAAACTATCGTATTTGATAATTTCTAAGTAACGTTCCACGCGAACTTGAAAAAAAAAAATGAGTAAAAAAATGGCCAGAATGGGCTTATTTTTTCTGAAACGAAAACTTTTGACAAGCGCTAGTCAACATAAAATGAAGTGCTAAATGGATCCACGATAATATTCAGTTTTAAATTTAATATTAAATGTTTCCAGTATGATAATTCACGAGATCATAGAAACTAAAACAAATTTATTTTTCGCTGAAAAGTGCATAGTTCTGGCGTCATGCATGTAATTTTTCCAGCATATTAGATTTTTTGGAAATTGAATATCTTTTGAGATTTTTCTAGCTTCCTATATATGGTACTTTTATTCCATCTAACATATTAACTCTGGTCTAAGTGATATACTGTGGGATAATTTTTTTTACCGACTAAATTTATTTCAACAATGAATTTTAGCTTTTAATAATAAATTTAATGTCGCAGAATTAGATTGTTTTGAGCTTTGTATTTACCGTGAAGTATGAATAAAAATGAATTTGTCGTTGGAAGATTTTTATTATAGAAAACTTTTCTATTACAGATTGCAGAGTAAATCTGTAATTTATAATCCAAACAAATTTGTCGTATATCCGTTTTATAGCATTCTTTAAATGATCGAAATTTTCTGAAGCGAAGGAAAAAGAAAAATTGCCGAATCATCGCATTCATGTATAATATAGATGTGACGCGAAAAGTATGATTTTCATGATTCAAGTTGTAATCGATTGTATTGCGCATAATGTAGATACATGTAGATAAATATATGTGATAAATAGATAAAAAACTGTGTGATTATACAATACAATCGCCATAACGTATTCAGCGCTAAATAAAATAAAATAAATAATATTACTTTTTTATTTTCAAATACTTTGAAAATTTTTAAGAGTGTTTTTTTATAAATATTTTTAAATCTAAATCAGCTTCTTGTTACAAATTATGTATCAGTTCCATTATCTGTTACGACCGACAACCCTTCTCTGTTACTCAGATTACAATAGTATTAAATAAATAATAAAATAATTCTAATAAAATAATAGGAAAAAATGAAATTAAAATGAAAACTATTGAGAAGGATTATTACAAATGTTAAGAACATACAAAATGAATTCAGAATATTTAAATATTAATTACAATAATTGCTGTAAACAAAAAAAAAGAAAATAAATACCGTTTAGAATTTTTACCGAAATAGAATGTAAATGCATTAAACAAAAACAACAATAAAAGGCAATAATATAAAACTTAAAAACCATTGAGAAACACAGGTCCGTGTATGCGTATGGATGAATGACCTGAGTAGTCGGATTGTTTTGATACACCATGTTTACTTCGTGCGCGCCTTTCTAGGAATTGACCGTAAACGTTCAGCCGAAAAATTTAATGAATAAAATCCTAGTAAATGACGTATGCGAAGTCTATTAATACTAGTGATATTTACAATGTGAACGCTTGTAATAAACAGACAATTAACGTGTTAAAAAGAAAAAATAATATTGTGAAGGACTGTCGAATAACAGAAGGTCGATATATAGTAGACGGGACTATCTAAAAACAAAAGAGATTTTTTTATTTCCCCTTTCTCTTTCTCATACTAAATAAAGGCTAATGAAATAAAATATACAAGGTAGAATGGCGCCGAGGATTGGCGGCTTTTCAAAGTGCGTTCTTGCTCGGCAACGCGTAGCTGTCAGGCCTACTTAGCTCGGGGCAACTTCGTGTTACCTGAAGCTCTGATTGACCCGCTACAAGACTAGGTCTTGGGTTTATGTTAAGTCCAGCGTGTTAGGGGATTTGTAAATCGAACCTAGACCGCATCAAGGCTGGCTGAAAAATAGCGACCACCTCGGTGCCCCCTCCCCGTTACAAATTTCATATTTACAAGGAGAAAAACAAAATTTAGTTTTGGAGCCACTCGGTGGCATAAAGAAAACTGTAATTTCAAGCTAAGTAATTAAGAAAATCGAAGAATAAAGGAAAACACAACAGTCGACCTTCTGTTTATCTCGGCAACTCTGTCGAGGCGAAAAATGTTCGGGCAAGTTCGAAGAGGAGTGGGGCAGCGACGAAGCGGCTCGAGCTTCTGAGTAAAAACCAGCGCGCGGAGCGCGGCGCGCTCACTTGTATATCGAACCTTGGTTTAAATAAATTGATCATATATATATAGTCCTATTATTATCCTTCCTCATTAATAACAAATGTAAAAACTTTATTGAGTTTGGAAAAAAGAAAAAAGAAAAATGGTTGTTAAACTGAAAAAAAAAGTTTTTATACGTTGCTCTCTAAGACACATCTTGAGCTCTTCACTAATGTGACAGTATATCTAATCTTTCAGACGTATGATATGCTAAATCGTGTATACATGTATTATTTATAATATATAGTTGATTGACTTACTAGTGTGGAAAAATCTTTTAAATAATAAAACAAATATTTGAAATTTATATCATAAAATATGTGGTTTTAAAACTTATAATTGTCTTTTATAAACAGAAATAATGAAAATCATTATTATTAATGATAATAAATCCTGATATTCCGATAACAAAGCAACAAAGGTAAGAGAAAATTTGCTAAATAAATAAATTACCATTTGTTCTAAAGGCAATAAAGTACATATTAGAGGATAATTAATTAATACCAAATTCACAGATAGAATTTGTAAGTGATTATTCGAATATAAAAATTGGAACTCCTGGTATAAATATTACAGCTCTTGTCTCGCATGTCGCATCGTACATAGAAATTGCTCGGACAAGAATAATTCCAATGATGGATTTGAGAGAAAAAGCGAATTCTAAAGAGAAAAAGCAAAAGGGGATGGAAGTGGCTCGCGTCTAAAAGGAAGGACGGGAGGAGATATGCCGTAGAAGAGAGCTCACAATTTATCAAAGAGTCTGTAGAGGTGAATTCCCGATCGTTTCTCGATAGACGTACCTTCTCTCTCCCGTCATTCTTGCGTTGCTCATCCTCGATTGGGCGGCCCACTGCACCGTCTGCCGCTAGTCAATTCCGCGATGATAAAGCAAATAGATAATGTCCGAACTTTAATTAAAACTGGACGGCTGAGCGACGTCTTTGATTACTCGAGAATTTAATTAATCGCTCGACGGCTTCGTTCGATGCGTTACGATGTAAACGGAAAGGAAGCATTCATACTAACTTTTCTGCTCTTCTCTTCGTTATATCACTCGTCATTTTTTTCTTATATCACTGTACAACTAGTCTATCTGAGCATTCCTCGATATACATTTATTCTTTATCAGTTTTTAATGGACCCTCTCTTAATAATTAGAGCTTCACAACACCAATAATGAATAAATAGAGATTGAACTTCTTACTTTTACATGTACATAGTAAGTTCATTTTATATTATTGTTTATAATACATAACATATAAAAGCAAGGTAGGAAAATTATGTTGGGACTGTCGTGATAATAGTTCAAATTATTTAAATTATTCAGATTATTCAAAATAGTTCAAAATATTTAGAATTATTTCTATTTTTTAGATAAAGAAGAGTTATATACCTTAATTTAGTAAAATTCATATCGTGTTAAATTATATTTATGTAATAAAAGTAGTAATGTTTAGAATTTGAAATGTAAAAATTTCGTACGAAACAACATGTCCTTTCACACTGGTGTATATTTTAAATCAAGCTAGTATTTTTACATTACTCTTCTTATAATTGCATTTCGAGATTATTGAACTTGATTTTTAAAATTTTTAGTGCGAGCAGCCATATAAATTTTGTGATAAAAATATTATGCTCTAAATATGAAGAAGGTAACCGAGCTGACTCAGCAGTAACGAGGCATTTTTTAAATCTTGCTATTTTCATGGATCTTTTTATTTACCTTCCAAGAATCGCGAATGGTTTAAATAACAATTTTTTCTAGTGTACATAACATAGCAAAAAGTATTCTTATTCATTCCGTGTACAAATTTTACAAATTCTTATATATATGTTACCGACGGATTTGAAAACACATTTTAAAATTAAAGCATTAGATTATTAAATCGATTTCGTGACAAAAGCAATGCCAAAACGAGTTAGAGCGAGATGGTGCGGTATTTGTCGATATACATATATATATATATATATATATATATATATATATATATATATATGTGTGTATATATATCTTGTAAAATTTGTTATTGATATAATTATTGTAAGTAAAAAGTAAAAATTTTTTAATAAAACATGTTGTAAATAACATATTGTAAATTCTTATTTTTGGAAAAGGTTTTCTCCTCAAGTTTTTTTTCCCAATTGGGTTTTTGCAGAGTTTTCCCTTTTCCCCAGAATGATATGTAAGTCTGGGCGAATGCAAAAATAAGAATATCTATGTTTGTAAGAAAGAGAAGACGCTCGAGTTTTATATTTATTTATTACTATAAGTTTATTTAATATTATTTAATATTAGACTTAATATTATTTACCTTAGATTTAATATTATTTATATTATATTTTATAATTGTGTGTTTTCATCATTGATAATATTATTTTAATTAATTAATATAAAAAAAATGACAGGCCTAGGGCGACAAGAGAATCCCAACGACCAAGCTAGGTCTGTGCATGGGCTTGCCCATGGCCTGGAAGCCATAAATGCGAGCCAGATGTACTCTAGGCTCGCGACTATTCTGTAAGAATAGACGTGCACGAATTATTATTTGTAAAATCGTGGCCGTGAAGCTATAAGCCTCAACGTGATGTTTGGTTGAGACTCTCTAAGCGAAGCCGCGGGGGGTCCGAAGTCGCGCGCCTAAATAAACATCGATATATGATCCTATTGCGATTCGGCGAAGAATCGTAGCGCCTCATGCCTTTTCGATGGGGGCGATTTCTGTACTGTACGAAATAAATATTTCGACACTCGAGCGTCATTCTTTTCGCAGCAACCTTCTAGTGCAGACGTCTTATTGTTTTCGTTTATCAACTGTTCCGTTTAAACTGTTTCTTTTTAATAAAATATTCTTTGCTCTATTATATTAATAATTTTGAAGTTTTCTTTTACATAGCCTTAAAATCCCAAATCCAGTCCTCGTACGTTATACCCTTTGATTAAACTCAATAGGCTAAATTTCAAATAGAAATGCCTGCTTCAAAGTGGTTAATATACTATAACTACTAAAATTTTATGCCCATGTTACATATTATAGCCTTCTAAATAGGTCACAGGATTTATTGGCGTAGCAATATAAAAATGCAATGCTTGGATTGAAGTAATGCCGGATTTTATATCAAACGTTTAAGTCGTGTATAGTCCTTTCGGCGATTAGGAAGGAATTGCCAAATTTATGAATTATTTTTTAATTTCTTATTAACCAGAGGAGCTTTATGAACGCTTCTTAAATTGATTCCGTCGACTTCCGATTACGAAGGATTGACCTACATGTGGGGATCGATGATAATAGCTTTCAATATACATAGATCGATATGAGTGGTAATTCTTTTATTCTCGTAGAACAATTATTCTATGTTATATTCTATATTTATATTCTCATAAAATAATTACAATAATATGTAGATTATTAAATTATCAATTTGACATATGTATAAGTAATTGTCGCAAAATTTTCATTTCCATATCGTTATTATGGATCAACAAATTTGCTTGAACCTTTTTACAAATATATAATAGTTGGCAATAAAGTTAATGAAAATTTGAACTAACTTAATTTATAATGATAATACATCTAAAATATATATTAATGACAAAGTGTCTTTGTCATTCGTTTACATTCCTCTTCATTTGTGAATAAAATCGTATTTAGATTTTAATTATTCGTAATAATTAAAATAATAATATTTCATTAAAAAATATACTAATAAAAAATTCGATTTACTGTAAATTAATGCCTGAAATTTATCGAACTATTTAGAATTAAACTATTTACATCAATTTGTAAAAATTGAAAAATTTTCGTGTATTGGACAGGATATGTGATCAAAGTCAACATCAATACGTGTATTATCATTTATACTATTTCTACTGATTATCAAAGGTTTTATTTTTACAAGATTTTATAATTTTTGACTGTTTTAAATTAATAGAATAAAATAATTCGTACCGTAAAATCTCATTTTCTGAAAAGATATGATTCCTTACAATAAAATCAATATAGATTTGAAGTTTCTACAATAATAACGAAAATAGAAATAGGGTAATTTTTAAGAATGAGTTTTAAAAATTTATTTTTCTTACAAAGTATTCCATGCTAATAAATTCTTTTTCTTGACGTTATGAATCAATCCATTTTATATAATAAATAGTTTATCCTACTGTTTATTGAACTTTTATTTTTTTCGATAATTTCGAATACTGTCTAATAACTAAACTTATTGTGTAGCAGATAATAACTAGTATGAGTATCAAACATACGAGAAGGAATACGTGCACGTCCAGTAAAGTCAATTGCCACCAAGGTAGATCAAGGGCGGGCGATCTGAATATGTTTGGTCTATTTCGGGCAACGTACTCCACCCAATACACAGCAGTATCTATTGCAGGTAACGGTTTATCTTTGAATAATCTTGAGTAGTATTTTGTATTTTCTCTGTAATACATAGATTTTTCATTAACAACAAAGTTATTGTTTTTAGAACATACTTTCTTATTCAAACTACCTATATACAGGATTAGAAAGTATTTCATTGACAGACCAATCGAGAGACGCAGTTGTTAAATTATGTAAATCAAGTTTAATTGCCATTTTCTTATCTGCAAAAGCTGCAATATTTATCGGCTGATCAGCTATTAGTGGTATACCTATCATTGGTACCCCATAATGTAAAGCTTCTTGGCAACCCATTAATCCACCGTGAGTTATGAATACTCGAACGTTTTTGTGTGCTGTAGAAAATAAGCACTTATTTTTTTATAATTTGTAGTATTAACAATATAATATATTTTATAATAATAATGTAAAAAAAGTTTGTAAGAAATTATTATTATTTTTAAGTATTATTCTTATTTTACTTCGTCGCCAATATGACACTAGTATAATAGCTACCGTTATTACATAATATTTAAAAAATGCATATAAAGTTATTAAAATTCACCTAATACGCTTTGCTGTGGAATCCATGGAGATATTAAAACATTTTCGGGTAATCCAGCTGGTAGCTTTTCTTTATTACTTATTTTCATTAATCCCCGCATCGGAGCAATTTTAGAATAAAATTTATAAATCTCAAGAATAGTATCATTCGGTAATGATTCAATTAATACTAGGGAACCAAACGTAAAATAAACTAGGCCAAAATGGCTTTCGTCCAACCATTTTTGTAATTTCTGTAATAATATCCAACCGTAGCTTAATTGTAATTTAATACATTATTACCTGGTATTAAATTATTGTTATTAAGACGAATGCATACCGAAGAAAGTTTTGGAAGAGATTTTAAGATATGGAGACCACTAAATTCTATTACTGACGAAGTTATAGGTTTAGCACCATATATTACTGGATGCCTATTGACTAAAGTTAAAGCAACGCTCTTTTCTACTTCGCGTATATTAGGTATGTCGGGGCTCAAGTATTTTCTCATAAGATCTGTCTGGTATTTATCCGTTATAACATGAAATACATGTACGTAATAATAATAAGACAAAACATTTTTTAGGCGACTCCAAAAGTTTGATTTGTCAAAATGATAATTTAAAGTATTTGGAATAACCGCAAAATTATCATTGTTCCCGATATAATCAGTAATCCATGGATATTCTGGACATGTAGATATCGCCACTACCGGCACTTTCAATAAATGTCCAAACCCCATGTAACATGACGATGTAAATGCCTACAAATTATAATGATAAACATTTTATTTTTGGATTGTTATTTATTTGTGTATTTTTTGCATATTATATGAACCAACTATTCCTTTTACTTAAAAGGCTTTTATTAAGTTATATATATTAACGAGCTTACTTTCCGCATCCGGAAAATTCGAAAAGACTATTTTATAAAATGTCTTCGAAAAATTTAGTTATCGGAAATCAACTCGAGCCATCAAGCAGCCATTATTTTCTGAGTGAAGTCCGGTATTTGACGACAGTGCAAACAAACCGATACCTTTATCGCCTGTCTCAACGATTGTTACTTGTAAATAATTTTCATATAAAGATTGTGTTTCCTTGCAGTAAGATTTATAATATTTATTTTCTTAATGATAGTAACGAACAAATTTTTCTTAAATTAATTGGCTAGAGTACGCATATTGAGACTAAATAGAAAAATTTGTAAAATTATATATTTGAATTTGATGTCTTGTTATATTTTACAAATTTATACCTACAAGGCTTTAATGCATAGTACAAGACAAACCTATTTAAACATTAGCATTTATGTAATATTCATCACATCCATCGACGCTCAAGTCAAAGCTTCATCAGTCGATAATTAAATCCGAACTTATTGCTTCTGGTCATAAATTTGTTCAAAAAATTTGTTAAGTGTTTTCAATTTATTAAATGTTCTTATAATATTAATAGTACATTGTGACACAAAGGAACAAAATAGGCGTTTTCCGACGAGAGTATGTTTGCCGCCCCAGCGAAGCGCGGATTTCAAATTACCCGAGTCCGAAAATGCCTTTGCTCCCGTGTGTCACATACTATTTTCCTATACGAGGGCGTTCTTTCTTCTTTAAAGAAGTGCACAAAAAATTGAATGACAAACTCGTCGAATGAAAAAATGTAAAATTGTCCCCTGTGTTAGTTATGTTAGTCTAAGGCACGCAGGTATAATAGCTAAAGATCCAGATAATACTCGCTCCGAAATAAGTTCCCCTAATTCCGATGAATTTGAAAAAATATGATATTATCGTTTTCCTAATAAGGTTATTTCTGCAATGTATTTGAATCTTGTAACATTAAATTAAATGATTGCCTCGCAATTGGAAATTAATGGAGTATCTTAAGGAGAAATGTCAGACCGGGGGTGGAAGTGCAGGGGGCGAAGCCCCCACCGGGTTTGGGGGAGAGGCGGAGCCTCCTCCTGTAAAAAAATAATAATAAATAATTGAAGATTATAAGTTTGTTAATAATTCAAGCTTAAATAAAATTTTAATAGCATAAAAAGTAAAAGTAAAAATTAAAACTAATTATAAAAAAATGATATAGATAATTTTTAATACTTAAAAAATGCATAACATTATAATAACTATTTCACAGTTTTACAATTTCTACAATTTTTTTTATACCAAATTTCACATTTATTTGAAAATCTCGAAAGCCTAATTCAAAGTGCAAAAAAATGTCGAGCCCGCGATCGACTGGCGCATATAAATCTAAACATCGTAAATACCAGATATTACGCAGGCATGAAAAACTGAGAATCCTACTCGATGACACGTTTTAGTTTATTCACTTTTCCGCCCAAGGAAGCAAACCCAAGGAAATGTAAAATTCTGCTTTTTGTTGGGTCGGAAAGGGATAATAAACACTTTTCCTCCATTGGGAGGAAAAGTAATATTTTGTTCTCTCCAGATAGCTGCACAAAATCGTATGTTGCATCCCGAGTGCAGGAAAATATTTTAAAAATGATGAATTACTTATATATAAAAACAATCATTAATAATTTGAATCTTGAAAATCTCGAAAAGACGAAATAAGTTGTTGAAACGTTGATGAATATGATGAATATTAAATAAATTCTAATGCGTAAAGAACCTTATTTTGTGCTATTCACTAAAACTTTATAATTAGAAAAATTTGTATGTATCAAAATAATATTTATTTTGAAAAATTGTAAATGTTCAACTGCTAATCACGACGATCAGAATTAGATAAAGTGAATTCACGTGTTCATGTAATAAAAATTTCTCAGTTAAAAATAAATTTTAAACTTTAATATTATTGATGCAGTTTGGTAGACAAATATTTAAATATTAAAGAGAGACTTTGTTATATATCATATTCATTAGTTTTTGAGTTAAATTATTAACAATTCTAAAAGTAAAAACATAACCATAGAGAAAATATAGTTCCATCTTTTATTTTTTTTAACAGTTTTTTAAAAAAAATTTTATTTCATTTTTAATTTTTTTCCTATTATAAATATAAATTACACTCTTTAAAATTTAAAACTTAAAGTACCTCGATAATTTTTATGATATATTTTTTGTAAATAAGTTGCAGAATTACGTTGCCAGCGTAACTGCATAACCAATTAACATAACTAAATCCATATCCGAGTTTGAATATTTATTTACTTTATACTATTTCATAGAAAATCAAACTTGGTTAACTCTAAAGCAAACTCTGTCAAGGAAATTGAAACCTGCTCGTATATAAAATGACAAGGGCAGAACAAACGATTTATCACGATTCATTTTTCACTGATCAAAAAATGATAACGGTTACTCAAATGATGGCGCCTGTTAACTGAATTTTATTGGTAAATGCCAAAACTAAAAAATAAGTACGAAATCCGACACATCTGTCTTTTCGTACTACTTATATCGCCATCTAAACTTAATCTAAAATTCAATTTGTTGATTTTGAGAATGAATGATAATAATTTCCTCTCAATTAAAATCGACTTATTCAAGCTTTTTAATTATTAAGTTAAAAAAATTATAGGCCTTATTTAAATAATTTTATATCATAACCTTACATTTTTTAATGAAATTCGATCTTTTACTGAAATTTTTTGGAATGATTTATTCGTTCCATTTGTTGATCGTCGATCTAATTACCTAGTATTAGTAGATCTATCAGCTCTTTTAAATATATACTTCTAGCCCATTTTTATTTAGTACACTTAGAAAAAAATATCTGTTATCAAGTAAATATTTTCTTTTTTTGTACCAAGTAAATTATTTTCTTAAATTGAGAAAGCATCTTTTTAAATCAAGGAAGTGTTTATTTAATGCAAGAATAATTCACTTGAATCAAACCACGTACTCTTAAATCTAGTGAATATTCTCTTAATTTAAGAAAATGATTTACTTGGTACAAAATAAGTAAATATTTACTTGATAACGAGAAATATTTTTTTCAGTGTATAACTAAAGAACTACATATTTCCGAATTATAAGTATATGTATATTTTTTACGTAAGATTTGTTCCTCTTTCAGACTCACATTCTAAAAAAGGGGATTACTCTTAAAAAATAAAATTGAACTTCAAATGATTATGAATTCATAAGTTGACTTCCAAACTTTTTTGCCATCTGCAATAATTTACAATTATTTTTGGGAGATTAAGATGCTTCGAGCATCTTAGATAAACATGGAATAGGTGTACTGTGGTCACATTGACGGACCTCTTTTATTTTTTTCCACAATACTTACTGTGAGTGGTCGCGTATAAATTCTCTACTTATGATCTGAGTACGGATTTTAAGGTCGGTTACAGGTACGATTTTAAAACAGCTAACCAATCATTGCTATGTGTAAGACAGTTAGAAGAAGAATATTTTGTTTCTGTCCCTCTCGAACGAATCATAATATAAGCTCCGCTCTTGCACTTAACTGACTGGCTTCAAAACTATATTAACTATCTATCTTATAAAAATAAAGTCTCATAAAATAGAAAATAGCTCTATCTTTTGCTATTTTCGACAAAGGAATTTGTAATCTAGAGAGTAATCAACATATATAATAAAACAAAGTATAGAAAAAAATAAACACAGATTTATGTTTAAAAATTAATGTTATTGGAAACTCAGTCTATCTTTCCGCAAGAATAAGCTTAGTTCGATACAGAGATTTTTCAGGGAGAATAATGCGAAAGAACATATTTTATAAGTGATTGATCACTTGCTTGATTTTTTCGCTAAGTACGATTCGTAATTTCTTCATTGTTATAAAAGTGAGTAATGAGATCGCCAATATATATACTCTTATGTTTAAATAACTTAGTTGATAATTTGAAATTATTATCTATTTGATAATATTTGTATCCGCTATTTATTAAAAATATAATGAGTGTTCAAAGTTTATTTCAATTAGAGGCTTCTCGAACTTTTTTGCTGATATATTTTCGTAGAGAACTTTCTTCTTGATAAAAAATACTTAAAATAATAACAGAAAAATCTGTGATTGATAAGAAAAAAAAATTATTTTTACAGTATTAAATAATAACTTATTGGAATTATTAAATGTACATTATTGAAAGTATTCTGTTCCTTTGTGTAATAATAACTTAAAGAACTTTTCTGATAGCATTTTGGTGTACTTTCTGTAAAATAAAATGGAAAAATATAATTGGCATAATCTTACTCGATGTTATAAGCCGATCATTAAACAACATAATCCTATTTTTCGTTACTTTTGGACTTCGGCAAACAAAAAACCTTTTAAATAAGGATTTCATTTATTAGTTATGCTGCAGAACACTTTAATGAGTTGTTGAAAGCTTCAATTTAAACGTATAATATTTCATTATTCATGAATATTAATTGCCATAATCATCATATATATGTGCTATTTTTTACATAACAGAACTTCTTTACACGTAGTCATCCTCATATTTACGTTCAACGAATAAGAAGTCGCAGTATAAGTGTTTGAAGTAAATTATAAAATTATCAATTTTGCTTTAGTTTTTGTAATACATAAATCATAAAGATCGTGTAGAAATTAATAATCGAATGACTATACGGCTGTATTAATAATTGAAATATTTAATTACACATCAATCGACACATGAAATAAACAGATAAATATAAAAAAGAAATAAACATAAATTATAATAATTTTTATGAACTAAATAATACCTTTGATGATAGTGTTATATCTTGCAAAAGGTCAGTTTTATGAATGAAGTGAGAATTAATTTTAATGATGCATACAGAATGACAGAGAAGGTTTATAGACCAAGTCAAAGAAGAATTTTTATCGGAATCATTCAAAGTCACTATAAAAAGTGAAACACGAAGTCTAAAATTAATACCACTCGATTAACAAGTTATTTTCATCATCATTTAAAAATGGTCGTAAATTAAATTAATAGAAGTGACATGCTGATGTTTATTGCTCTGAATTGGATGACTTCATGCGTTAAATTCTTCGTTGAGCAAAGAACTTGCTATTTATAGGGATTTTCTTGAATATGAAAACTATTTGATTACTTTCGCTATATTTAAGCTCGACTTTGTGCATTATATATGCATTCATAATATAAAAATAAACTCAAAAATGTTCTCCAGACTGTAACACCATCACAGGAGTGACAGAAACAGTTGAATATATTTTTACAGAAAAACGTAAAAAATTTTATTTGAAGCGGTTTATGCTTGGAACTTTAGCTTCTCGTTAAATGTAAATAGACATATTGAATTTTGCAACGAAGAATTGAAAAATTATCGAAAGCTGTCATAACACAATACGACGATCACACCCCGACTTTTCTAACTTATACTATAAAGAACTTTGTAATAAAGATAAATGAGTTATAATCTACATGACTTGTATTAAAGCAAATTGTATTAATTTGCGTATTTTCATTTACTTAATTATCTTTTTTCTATCAAATTGATTTATCGTTAAAAAAAAAATAGAAAAATTCTTCTCTCGAATATTTTCCCATGAAAATAAGTATATATATATGAATATTATCTATGCTTTGGGATAATATTATAGCGAAAAAATAATTATTCCAAACAATAATGACTTAAAAATTATTCTAAAGTGTTTAGTTGAACGTATATTTAGAAATAAATTTTTGTTACAGCTTTTTTTTAAAGTTTTGGTCTAACTTATAAATATATTTAATATCTATACATAATAGTTTTTTATATAAATTAATTAATTTTTTTTAAAACTTTTACAAATTGAATATTAATAATTAATTTCAAATAAATTTTTTTATATGATTTTTTATATGAAAGAGCAGTTGTTGACTTAGGCAATGAAGGTATCGGTTTGTTTACTCACGTTAACCGCCGAATTTACTTTCCGAATTAAGACTACTCAAGGGCTGGCTCGGGTTCGATACCCGTTAACCGAATTTTTCGGAGACACTTTACAAAATAGTGTTTTACGATTTTCCAGAAGCGAAAATTAAGCTCGTTAATGTATATATTATAGTAGAACGACTATCTACTCTATGTAATATGTAGCAAATAAATAAATATATAAATGTGATAATTTTGGTATTATTGAGCTTTACCGCCCACTATCTTTTTCGAATATAATTTTACATTTCGAATACAATTTTATTGCTGACGTTCCTAACGGAATATAGATTAATTTCTTTTCATTAGAAAATAAAGTAAAACTCAATTTATAAATGACTTGACATTCTTATATTTAACTAGAAATATAGAGAATGATCGATAATGTTCTTAACTATCTATGAACAACAGAAATACTTACTTCGGTTATTACGAGATCATAAGGTGGATTTTTCGGTATATTTTTTATAAAATTTTGAAATTCTTTCAGAGCCATTAAATCACACATGTCATTTCCATGTTTACCCATAAGCTTACCTACATTACCCATGCTGGATATTACCAAATCGATTGTGATATTATTAACGTAAGTTCTCATAGTTCCATTTAAATTGATCATACATTTATAATTTGTAGGTGCATCTTCAACAGGAAAATGTGTGATATCGTGCACTTGGTGACCACGTTGAGCCAACTCCCGCATTAATGTGACAAATATTAGACTATGACTTTTACCATTATAAGGAAATATTCCTAAAATTCTGTATCCCTGAGCAAGCACTACACTCGTTGAAATTAAAAATAAAATTAACATATTTAAATTAATACTCATTTATTTAAAAAAGAAAACTTATTATATAAAAATAAATGTAACTATGTTTTTCTAGTTTTACAATATACGATGAAATAATATTGGACACATTTTATAAGAACCTCTCCGTATGCTTCCATTCTTTGTACTGAATTGAAGTATATTGCAATTGTGCGCTGTCCGCAATGTTGAATCTTTGATAACAGCAATTAAGTAATATGATCTTCCCCAATGTAAGATCCATTTGATCTCGCAGCAAATTTGTTTTTTCAGGTTAGTAATCAAATGTATTAAAAAATATTTTAAGATTTCTTTTTCAATTCTTTCTTTTACAATTAAACATTACATTATTTAAATAATAAAACTCTCAAATGTGAAAAACTTTTCTATTTTAAATTTTGTTACTACATAATAAATAATGCATTAGATTTATTATAACTAAATAAATTACTCGTTTTACTTTAGAATAAATGAGCAATTTAACCACTTTCAATCAATTTTCATTAAATGCAAGAAAAACAAACTAAACTGCTATAAAAGACAAAAGATATTTGAATCTTTATATTATTCCCAAAATCGGAATGAACTTCCCGAACGCATCCACACGTAGTTTTGATGAAACTTTCTTCTGTTTTTTAAGTTACTGATTCTCAATGTCATAATGGTTTTTCACAGAAATTAAAGTTTAATGTTCAAAATAAAAAATTGATAGTTTTTCAAATTTATCTAAGAAAATACGAACATTTAATTATATATCTTGTCAAACTAAATATGTTTATTACATATAATTTTTACATATGCACAAGAGATATTTATGAAGATATTTCAATAATCTTTATAAAATCCCCTGAAGCATCAACCGTGTATGAGGTTATATATTGGTAACGCCTGGTTGAACGCCTTAATTTTATAATAATATTCAGAAAAATGGATGAAGCAATGGGAATGAGTATTTGATTTATTTATAAATGAAACATAAAATTTTCGCGAGGTGTAAAGAAAACGACGAGCTTTTTTCGACGTAAAAGCGCTTTCGGTGCAGAAGGAAATGTTTTAGCAAATTTATAGGATATTAGATCTTTATTATAATATGTACAAAACAAAACTAAATAACAGAGTTATAATATACGACACTATAAATATATATCCAAGAAATTAACATGTATAAAGGCGACACTTATTAATTATCTTATATGATATTTCTTAATATTAATTGACTGCTCGTACTAAAATCTATATTAGATGGGAAACAGCCCCATAATGTAACACTTGTTTTATACTACTATAAATACTTTGATAATGCTGAAATTTTTCCTTTTAAAAAGAGGTTGACGCTCAACCGATTAGCGGTGGTCGGTTGGTTCAGCCCGGCATGTTTCAGAGCACCGGCGTCTCTGGAACGCGCGTAGCGCGTCCTCCGCAAGCAAGCATCTCTAAATAGCTTAAATCTTTGCCGAGTCCGATACCTTTAATAAAAAATACATATTCACATAACTCGAAGACGCAAATTCGAAATACTAAATTATCTGGAAAAGATATAAATTAACGCTTTAGCGCATAAACCATGACTTCAAAAAGGAACTCGTAATGAAGAAACAAAGGAGATGCATACTCAGCGGGAATTCTTTATCATTGCGTCGATGATGCCCTGACGACCCCTGATTCACGAAGTATCAGAGCTTGCCTACTTTCGCCAAGCGCCCTAAACGTAACGTAAACAGGCGCAACATATAACGAAATATATATATATATATATATATATATATATATATATATATATATATATATAAATGCACATAATGAATTACATATACCAAGTGCATAATTATGATTGTAACAACATTATTTGTGGTTAATTTTAGGTTAATTAGTTTTCGTTTAACCTAAATTAACGTGTTTATACGTTGTCGATTACCATTGTTTATAACAAATTATTTAAGCAAATAACCCAAAATGTCGTAATTTTATAAAACTGAATACGGATATTGATTCTATGGGCAAAAACAAGACAAAGACCTATATAACATTTTTTTGTCAGAGTTCAATTTATTAGTCTTAAACAGGAACAAACTTTTCACATGTAAATCATCCTTCTCATCCGTCTTCGATGTAGACCTGCGGAATACCGTAATGTTGCATGCTCCAATTGGATGAGTTTTTTTTTCTAAACCTTCCGAGTTAGAGATTACGTTTGAGTGGCAGGCTAAGGGTGTTTTGAAAAAATAGGGGATATGTACGTGTTCGACGAGAACTGAATGGTTCTGCACAAAATGTTGCAAATCTATTTGCAGAAAACACAAAGAAGATCACGGCAATGAGCCATAAATGGGTTAATAATTTGGAAACTTATTGAAACTTTTCCTACTTTGTGCAGGATTGCTTATCCTTATTTTACACTAACAAATTGAATTCTGACAAAAAAAACGTTACATGGGTTTTTGTATTGTTTTTTCCGTAGAATCGATATCCGCATTCAGTTTTGTAAAATTACGGCATTTTGGGTTATTTGTTTAAATAATTTGTTATAAACAATTCTAATCGATAAAAGAAAAAACGCATGTATTGTTTTTTTGTTTATCCAAAGGATGGTGTAGTTCGTTTTTCGATATCTCTGCCAGTAAGTTTTGCCTGCTTTTTAATGGGTTAAAAAATAAAGTAGCATATTAATTACAGTTTTAACCAGATTAATATCAGTAATTTGATTTGTAGTTGAGCGTGAACATGGATATGGCAGCAATAATCTAATTGGCTCGTCAAATAACGTAAACTATTTTGGATTACCAGAACTAATGATAATTATAATCTTTTTCGAAAGAACATATAAATTTAAATACAGCTAAAGGTTGGGGAAATGTATTTTATTTATCGAAATATTAATGTTACTACAAAAGGATAGAATAAATTTAGAAAATTGCCAAATTAAGACTGGAACAATGCGAATAATATGTCCGGTAAATAATCCGAATTATTATCTTGCTAGATCAGAAAATATATTCGTTTTATGTTCCATTTGTATACAACGAGATATATTTCTCCAAAACCGAATCGATGAAGCATAACCTGTTAAAATTACTTATATAATCAATGACTGTCAGCTGTTTATCTCGAAGCTTACGCATTCGCATTCACATGCGATACCTACCGTGTATGTGAACAAATCAGTCTAGTCTTCGGAACAATGGAAGATTCGCACGGGGTGATATAGATATAGAGGAGGGATCTATATTGAAGATGATAATAAATATATATATATATATATATATATATATATATATATATATACATATATATATATATATAATGTCAAAATAGAATGTTTTATATCACCAGTCTCGTTATTTCATATCCATATCTCGTATATTACAGAAACTATTTATTCAATGCTCTTGTAAAGTAGTTTGAATAAAGTCTGTGGCTTAAGACTTTCGATTAGGTAACACTAACTACTACAATGACAATCGTATTACGAAATAAAGATTAATTTGTATTTTTTAAATATCTAAATTATCTTCTTAACTGTACTGAATAATAACATTATAAACTAAAAAAAGTAGAGGAAATTTCAATGTAATGTAATACCTGTTTATATCCTCTATAAAAAGTCCTTTGGTAAATTAATTTTTAAATATTCAATGATACAATAATATTGATTTTAGTATAATCTGAAATTATAATATTGTTCGCGGTTGTCATTTGTTAATGTATTTCTTTTAAATTTATATCTATAAATTGACAAAAGCGAAAGTAAGAAATCGACTTCTTGTATAAAAAAGTCATATCTCAATGTTTAATTCTAAAGATTTTTAACGCCGAGTTTTAAGATAACAAATCGTATTTTTTGCGCAATCATAAACAGTTGTATTACAAAAATTGATTTCTAAGTTAGATGTTTTAATAATATATAAAGAGATAAATTGAAGTTCAATAAAAAAATATCTATTCAAGCGTTTAAAGCAGTGTAATTTCTTAAAAAATATACTGTCACAATTTAAACTTTTATATAAAAAGTACATAGGTTCCTTTTGAGTAAACAAAATTTATGTCCAATAAAGTATTCATTTATATCACTAGTTTTTATAAAAACATTAAACGCAGCGTTAAAATATTAGTTTTAAGATAGAATTTTTTAGAAATGAGTTTTGAAACACGACAGTGTAGAATACATCTATTAAATAGGACGAAGAATACTATAATTATACAGTGCCATACGAATTATTATTAGAACAATTTTTATGACTTGCTACTGTAAATTTTTTTAAACTTTGTAAATTTTGTATGATTCGATGAAAATCATGTACGTGACAATAATTATCTTCATTAAGGAATAATGGGTAAACTAAATACAAAATAAGTAAAAGGAGGCTGCTATCTTTATAGTGAATTTCAACGATTCTTAATTTAAACGAAAAAAGATTCATCTGATGCATAATCAATACATCTTATCAAAAAATTATTTGTTTTTATACAAATTTTCCTACTTTATGAAAATGTTGTATTTAGATATATTTAATATAAACATCAAAATTAATGCGTTCGAATGAATTTGTAGATAATCCATGTAGCTTTCAAGTAGCATGGATAAAAACAAGCTCATTTTATACAGCCTGTAAATCATGAACCTAATTAAACGTTACCCAGGAGTGACTGCAAGAGAGACAGAATGAGAGAGAGGGGGGAGGCAGAGAGAGGGAGAGTGGAACTATCCATAAGGAGGTATGGGTTAGAGAAAACTCCTTGAATATGGCCAACTAATCACGTGAAATAATTACGTTTTGTCTGTGCAGTATTGCAACACCAGCTCTGCCGCGAAATGACGAACATCGCCTCGTCACGCGAACATAAACGTATATATAGGCACAGGCGGCACAGTATGGACGCGGATCAAGCACTGCGAGCGACCGCCAGCTAAACTCTCCATGCGCATCCGCAACGCTTCCGTACTCCCACATATTCTCTACTTTTCATTTAAGCGTCAAATGAAACTCCACCGACTACTTTTCGCACGAAACTGTATTCAAACGCATCGAAACAGTTATCATTTGAAGAATTAAAATTTATCTTATATGTCACACAAAACTCAAATTCGTAATATTACTGATGTGTAAAGTTAATATTTATCACGCGAGTAATTGAGAATTTTCGGTCGTAAGCTATTACGAATATTTTCTCACATTGTACGTAAATTGAATAACCGTGTGCAAAGCCAAATATATATATATATATATATATATATATATATATATATATATATATATTACGCATTAACATAAAATATTATTAAAGCAAACTCTGCATTCATATAACTAAGATCAAAAATTCTTTCTTCTAATTTTTTTGATTAAAGTTTTTATCTTATCTGATACTATCTACCTGCATGTGAATGAAATTTTTATCGTTCCTTATATAACTGTGTATGATACAGAGTTTCAGTTTTCAGTACTATGCAACAGTTACCTTCATAAGCTGCGTTTGTAAGATTTCTTTTTAAGTAATAATATTTGCTAAACAGTCTTCGTAAAATTCTCTTACACATTTTTTTATTAATTAAAAGAAAGATCTCATTAATATAGAAAGATAATTGTGTTTCTTAACTGCTAGACTGCCGAGAACCTGGATATAGGTTCGACCTCTTGCGTGAACTTTGTGTATAGTTGATACGTGATATAAAACACTAATTTGGAGACTTTTAAAATGCCGTTTAAAGATTGAAATCCCGACAGTCGAAAGGTTAAAAAATACAAATACAGTAACTTTTGACTTATTTCAGCATTAACTTTTTCTTTCATAATGCGCCAAAGTTATTAATGTCGTAAATACTTTTCATATTATCATAAATGCTTTTAAATAAAAACTTAAAAGAAATACAAGCATATTTAAGTAATTAATTTTAATATTTTAATAAACATTTTATAAGCAATATCAAAACTTATATAAATATTTATATATTCTGGTTTAGAATTAAATTTAACAAATAAGTTGAAAAATAATAAAAATTAGTGATGTTACTTATTTATATGGAATGAGAAAGAACACACTGCTTAATGCACTCCTACATAATAGGGAACTGAACTATATTTTAATTTTATTTTAAAATGATAGATTATGGTGACAAAGGAAAATTTACTTGACAGTTTTTTTTAAATATGTGCATTTATATTATACATTTATTATAATTTTTTTTGTAAAGTATAGCTGGAATGTAATTCCAGCTATAATTTGAATAATAAATTTGACGCCTTGATGACGTTAGGCTAGGGCAGTGACGTTGAACTATTTCATGAGAATTATTACGAACATTATGACAATAGCATTATGACACCTTCGTATTATGAACCGCGTGCTACGAGCCAATACACCTCGTTAATACGTCGAGCACTAATCCGGAAACACGTGTACTCATATGTATATATAGTTTACATCTGCGATTCGTATATGCTCGTATCTTGTTGCTCGTCACTTGCTTTCGCTAAAAATTACTTGTCGTAATAGAGTATAGAAATTGATTTTCGTTTTTTTTTTAATAATATTGTAAATTGTATATTATATGCTTTAAATTTAAAAATAAACATCAATCGAGAATAATACTATTTACAAATACAAATAGAAATTCCGACTGACGACTCGAAATTTCTCGACATGCATACGATAGTAATATCTATACTAAATTGAAGTATATTTAATAGTTCAACTTCTCTGTGGTGCTTTGACGCCATAATGGCGTCAAGAAAACATTCAAATTTAGGGTTAAATATTAAGACAACTTCAATATTTAATAATTACTTTACCAATTAATTAAAATTTTTATTTGATTATATTTGGATTTAAGCGATTCGAAGATAATATTAAATAATTTATACCTGACTAAATTCAGTCTAGCATTACATCGAAGAGAAACATATGGTTTATAGGATTCATATAAAAAATATTAAAAATTAATAATACTTCATTGAATAGTACAAAAGTTAAAAAAAATAAACGTATTTTCATTGCAATACATTTTAAGTATGTGAGTAGTTGATGGAAGAAAGAATTAATGAATCTACTTAAACGCTACGGTCAAGGACAAAAAATTCATGAAACTTGATTTAAAGTTCTTAAGATTGCTTGAACCACATACTGCTGCACACTAAAAAGTTCTCTTCATTTGACCAATATGCAAAAAGCTGTTCAGTTCTGAATGAAGGGAAGAATAAGCCCATTAAAGTAAGCATAAACCTTACCGAAAAAGGAGGTAAGCGTGTTTGGATGAGACTACTGTTGTCATACTTCTGCAAAAAAGTCTCCGTCGCGACTTTCGCTCTTTCCACTCCCTTCTCTCTCTCTCTCTCTCTCTCTCTCTCTCTCTCTCTCTCTCTCTCTCCCTTATTGTATCAGAACGCTCGTCTCAGCTTGCATATGAAACGCAAATGGGTTGGGCTTGCGCCACCAGCTAGTAGAGCCCGGCAAGACAAACGGAAAGGTCTTGGTCCGAAAAAAGGGACCGCGTGCTCTCAGTTTCTTGCGGTGAACCACACAAGCAGAAAACTCCGCGACACCGTGAATCTCCATCATGGCTCGTCACGCTGCCTTAAAATTCTACGGAGAGAAAGAAAGAAGAAGAAAACAGCCCTCCGCCCCTCGCTCTCTTCGTCGTCTGTTTCTCTGCTCCTTCTTCTGCTCGTCACTCTGTCATGTATGCATGACCGCGACACATTTCTGCCTTCTTATATCATGTCACTCATGTGTGTAAAAAGTGTATATCATATATAAGAAAAGAAAATTATGATTAAGTCAAAGTCAAATATGACGTTTTTGTAGAGTCATTTTCTTTACTCTTTATAACCTTTTTTACATTTGTCAAATAGTCAGAATTTAACTTTTCAAATACAAATATAATTGTAAGTCAAAATACAGAACAATATATCCTAACGATATGATAAAAGATCGATATATAAATAGTATTTCTTAATTCCATTTTAAAATAAAAAAATGAAGTAAACTGCTTATTTGGAAACTGACAGGTCACAGAGTTACAAAAGTAAATTATTCTATAGGAAACGATGGCATATTTATAATTAAAACAATAATTATTATTAAGTAAGTTGAACATAATTGTCGTCATTCTCACTTCTTTTTACCGGGCAATAACAAAACTTTTTATTCAGATTCACAACACCTAAATGCCGCGTTTGCAAATTTTTTTTTGATAAAATTTCAAAGTTAAGAAGGACAAAGATTTGGTGAATCGAATTAACGCTTCGAGCATGTAATCGAGTGTAAAAACGAGGCTAATATTATCAGAGAATCGCGAAAGTCACATTGGGACTTCCATTCCGAGCAAATAGAATAAGTGTTCCGATATATGTCGACAAACAGAACTCTGAGTCGCAGAATCGGAGTAATATATGCTTGAAACGCGAGCGTAATTCGTCTATATACGCGAGGGGATAGAGCTCCAGGTATACATCGCGTTGCCAGTAAATTATACACAAAGTGTACAAGACGAAGAGCCCACTCTCCTACTGCCTCTTTTCTATCTCTCTCTATCTCTCTCTCTCTCTCTCTCTCTCTCTCTCTCTCTCTCTCTCTCTCTCTCTCTCTCTCTCTCTCTCTCTATCTCTTCCTCTCCTCGGTGCAACGACGAAAAAGCAAAGCAAGAGATAGAGGGGCTGAGGAGGGATGGAGTGGCTCAGAACTGCCGCTCCTCCAGGTCGCGGTCTGTACCCCAGAGAGAGAGAGAGAGAGAGAGAGAGAGAGAGAGAGAGAGAGAGTCGGCGAACGCCTAGCTTGCCTCACGTACATCATTATGATTGATCGTTTCACCTTACTTTGTAATTAAAACTAGTTGCCATTGTGCCCAGCTCTTCGTGCGCGGGCTCTGCTCGCCACACGCCTCGACGTCCTCTTCACCATCTCTCTCTCTGTCCCTCTCTCTCTCCCTCTCTCTCTCTCTCTCTCCCTGCCTCCCTTCCTCTCTCTTCGAACCGTAGCAGCGGCCACATTTGCACGGACGTACCTTGACAAAAGACGACTACCTTCGTGCAAGGAAAGAGTGAGAGAGAAAGAGGAGAAGAGATAAGGGGATGGAAAGGGAGGGACGAGGAATCGCGTGCCCGAGGGATGGAGAATTATATACAAGAGTTGCCATCCGCTGCCAGTTGGATATACGCACGAGTTATCTCGCGAGCGACGCGGTCTTCATTTTTGCCCACGAGCTACCGGGCGGATTCCTTCAATCTCGTCTTCGTTAAGTAACGCGGTCTCATTAGGTGCGTCCGAGATGAGTGTATATACTTCTGTTATTCTGCCGCTTGGCCTACCCATTAAATCTGTTGAAACTCGTTCGTAAATCAAGTATACGACTCGGACAGGCAAGGGGGCTTTGTGCGAGTAGCTTTGCAATTAGTTCGATTAAGTTGGAAAAATATTAGTGGCTTGGGCACCGATTTATAATTACTATGATGTCACTATAATTCTCTCTCTCTCTCTCTCTCTCTCTCTCTCGCTCTCTCTCTGTGTGTTTGAATGTACGCACTGCTTTAACAGACGAAGTTTAAGGTTTATTAAAATTATGTTTACACAATTCAAATAGAATATTAATAAACACAACGAAAATATTATAATTGTACATTTTGAAAAGTCGTCATAGCATTCGAAGCAATATGTATTATAATAGCTAACATTAACGAAATAATTGAGTGTCTACATTATATCCATATCAACTATAATGAAAGTTACATAAACTCATGAATATAAAAGAAATTAACAAATACGTTTCACACAGATTAAAATGTAGGCCATTAATGTTTTAGATGTTAAATATTTATAATGCCAGATTTTATACATTTTCAAGTATAAATTCAAATATAAAATTTTAGAAATTTTCAATTCTAATGTAAAAGGACACAATTAAATAGTTAAATTTAGTATTTAAGACGAAAAGATAATAATAATATTTGTATAACAATAATAATGTTCAGAACTAAAGATAATATGAAAAATTATAATATTACTATTTTAATATAACAGTATCAAAATTTTCTCATTTTTTAGCATAATAGTTATTATTAAAGATATTGTAAAACAAAATACTAGAATACTAACATTACTAAATAGAAAATATTAGAAAACCAAAATGTTGACGTTTGTTCTGCTTTGAATCATGGGAATCAAAAGTTAGTAATTGTAATAGTAGCTCGATGAAAAATAGGAAAAAAACCATAGTGCAATTGATATAGTTGTCAATTTGGTCAGTTGCGTATTTTTAACAATATTAATTTATTTATTATTATACAGAATATCTCTATGACTGGCATATGGAAAGTAGAACCCTTCAGCTCCTCATGAAAATTAGTACCGGCCAAATCTCGAAATAACAAGTAATACGATTTGCGCACTGCTAATTTATGAATTTTACTAAAATTATATCACTTTTCACTAATATTTACCCGTGATGTAATTTACCAATGTTTTTAAACAATGACGATGCTAAATAGCACACGAGGGATCTGTACAGTCCATTTAGTATTGGGCCACCGAAACTTCGGCAGAGATATTGTTTGTAAAGTATCTCCTCAAAATTCTCTACGGCCGGGATTGATCAACGAATCGAACGCGAGTCATCGATATGAATCTCGAGTCCGTAAGTAAAGTGCGGCATTTCCGATACGGTAAACAAATTGGCTGTTTTTGCCGCCGAGTAAACGACTGCTACTGGATTCATATTATTGAATAGACAGTTGACAGTTTCTTTATATCTACGTATAAATCTTTCATTTCTGATTCTAATACGAATTCTTATACGATTTTATTTTCAATACTAATATAGATTATTATCAATACTAGTATTAATGAAAATTGAGAAAATGTACACAAATACCAGAAACCGACCATTACACATATTTTCCAACAAAAATACCACTTCGAATAGCAAAACAAATTACAATGCTCGTAATATTAGAGTTGAAATTCATAGGTAGGAATTTTTTTTTCACAAATCATAGTCGAATCAGGAGGACACAATAAAACTATATTTATATAGGTTACATCACGACAATGGTCATAGCGAGCGGGCACTTGCGCATCGCACGCACAGATATTCACGAGTATCCGCAACAACTCCATCAGTCTCTATATGTAGAAGTATGGTCGGAGACTCGTTTGTCTGAACGTTGCGCATTTGTATAGATGCAGCGTTTGAGCAGTAGCTATATACGTAGTGTGTGCGTGTGTGCGCGCAGGGTGAGCAGAGAGACGAGCGCAAACACGTAGAGACGGAGCGCGGAGAGAAAGCGCGAGGGGAGCCGAGAAAGAGAGGGCGAGAACGAGAACGTCTCGCTTTCCCGCGGCCATGCGTCATAGTTATCTATGCTTTTTGCGCGGAGACTGATTTAGAGCCGTCTAAGGACCCCGGGCCCAACGAAAATTAAATAATTGCTAATTTATGGCGCGGATCGCAACGAGCCCCATATACGTCCTGCTCTCGTCGAGGCTCACTGGTCGATATGATGCTTTTCTCTGTCTCTGTCTGTCTCTCTCTCTCTCTCTCTCTCTCTCTCTCTCTCTCACACTCTCTCTCTCTTTTCTTCCCTCTTCCTCTCTCCCTCTTCCTCTCTTCACCTTTTCTCTTGTATTTGGTCTCTCTCTCTCTCTCTCTCTCTCTCTCTCTCTCTGTCTGTCTCTTTTTACCCGTGTCTTGCCCTCACAGACTCTGGCAAAATCAGTCTACTACAACACACGCATGGAGAGCGGTTTCAGATTTTCCGAGTGGAAATCGGAGCAGAGATTGAGCGTGGAGGGGGGAGAGTAAGAGAGGGCAGCGTAAATTGTCTCGGGTCGCGAGGAAGGAACACCGTCGCGCGTTTTGCACACCTATATATATATGTGTGTGTGTGTGTGTGTGTGTGTGTGTGTGTGGGCGTTCGTTAATACTCGAATGGGATGTGCCGAAAGACTTTTAGGCCAGATAACGCCTAGAGCGTGCGCACGCCCGCGAATAGCCCGGTCTTTATATATATATATATATATATATATATATATATATATATATATATATATATATATACTACGATTCGCGCGGAAGAGCGCCGAATGCTTGCGCTTGCACCGGAAAGAGAAAGGGGAGACTGCTCGATTTACACCCTAATGATCATGGCTGTTTGATCTTTCGATATCTGTCCCTAGGAAGTTTTCTCCTACTACAGAAGTATAGAGAGGGGTCGGGCACTCGCTTCTATCGGGCATTCGCTCCTATACGAGGACGGTTATATTCGTGGATTCGTTCATTGGATTGAATTCACTGAATTCAGCTTTTTGCTCAAACATCTTAAAGAATTTTGGTATACCTATTAAATTAGCTCCATAATTAAGAATTATGAATTAGTCATAAACAATATATGCATTAATACCATACATTTTAATAAAGACACGAGAGTTGATTAATTACATCGCGAGACAATTTACTCCCGAGCGAAGCGTCGATCACTAGTTCAAGAAAAATCATAATGACAAAATTACGATTTTAAGGTTAGACATTGGTGTAAAACAACTAAATTAATGCAATTAAGCATTCCTTCGCCTTTCATTAAAGCAATTTCGAATTCTGATTACTATTGAACATGTATTTATAACTATATACACTTAAGCGACAAAGTTAGAAAACCATAATGATCCGTTATAAAAAATTATTTAATTTGAAAAGTGAATTACTCTGCTTTAGAACGTCCTAATGGACTCTATTTTTATTTACTTTAAGAAAACTTTAAGTCTGTAAATTTTTTCATCTTACCATTAGATATTATAGTATTTGTAATCATAAACTTCTAACTTTGAAATTGAAGGTCATGTTTTCAACCTTAATATTATAAAAAGTTTCGCAACTTGCACGAGTCTAGATGAATTGTTTTTGTGTATTAAAGCTCTCAAGTAAATTCTTGACATTCGCTTATAGATATTAAAAGTTTCATTTTGCTAAAAATCCTTATTCTGATACTTCAAGATATTTTCACATTTTTCTAGGTCTAATATTTTTGTATCTCCACGCTCCTGAGTTAGGACTTCCAAAGTTGAAGTCATTCATCCCAAATAATTGTCACATATCGAAAAATCATCTAAAGAATTATTATAAATTAAACTATAAATAATTAGAAAAAACTTTAAAAAAAATTAGATTTCATTAAAAAAATTCGATTATACGTTATAAATCTAATTTAATTAGAAGTCCATATTAATTGTATTAATAAGCAATTAGGATAACTTATAAATGGGGAACTATCTTAGTAATTTATAATACTCATGGTAAACATAATAAGAATTATCTCGGTCGTCTGAGTCAAACCCGTCAATTGCATGACGTTGCTGTAATTTTTGTCTCAGACATATAACTTCATAAAATTACTATACATTTATATAATCAAGTTTGAGAACATACAGAATTTAGATTTAAATAAATGTTATGGTATGAAAGCTTTGATCAAGTTTTACATAAGTTTTTAACTTTAGTTTTTTAGCTCTTTGAACTCTTATCATACTTAAATCATCATATAATTATAAGTAAAAATGGAATCGAAACCTAATAATTTTTATTTTATCTATCGGGACAACTGTTTGAAATCTTATATTATTATTACTATGAATTTATTCATTCTAAAAAAGAAAAGAGCAGATCGAGGTAAAAAATATTGGTATTATATCGATTAAGTTTTACCGACAATCGGAATAGGCGATAGACCATGCGCTTTACATACAATCTAGCGCTAACGCGGCATATGTACCGGAAAATCATTTGAAAATTCATCAAAAGACCGCCACGCGACACGGAGCCTTACAATAAAAATCCGTTGTGTCCCATAAATCAAATGTCCGTGTCGCCTGAATGCTCTTTTTGAGTAAGTGCGTCACACGTATGATGCAGCATCTCCCTCGTCCTCTATTCTCCTCCCCTCTGTTTCTCACTCAACCCATTCGACATGCGAATTTTCGCAAAATTCGTCGTTCGCCGCTTCTGCATACGCGTGCGCACGCACGCACGCACGCACGCACACACGCACGCACACACACACACACACGCGCGCGCACACACACACACACACCCACACACACGCACACACACGTCTGTGCATGGAGGCCGCGTCTACTAACAGTCGATTGACAGACCAATAAAGCATTCGTCATGGTTCGATATGAAAAATTCTATACTAAAATTGCCTTTAACACTGAAATTATTCCGTACCGACGTTCCTTTTTTCCTACTCGTGATTCATTTCGTATCGATAACTTTTATTGGTTGGTGATATATAATACAATAGTTATGCCTACATGTAACTTACTAAAGATTAGAAATTTAGCATAAAAAATCCCTATTCGTCTGAAATAAAAGATTTAAGAATTCGTAATTACCAAATATTTTACGAATTATCAGATATATTACGAATGCCACTTTTAACTCCAATACTTTGGTATACGTGTTGGTACGTTTGCCCATACGCTCACCAATAAATTAATCTTTTTTTTATTGGTACGTACCTGTAGGATATAATGCTAAGCAAGCCTTAAAGAGTCATCGCCTCGAGCTCTGAGCGGCGTAAAATCGCCAGTCTAATTCCATACAGCCGCACGGCAATCAGTGCCGGATAGGTTAGGGCGAGCAGGGCGAATGGTGAAAAATCGGGCGCGCGGGCCGCGGCGTTAACGGCCGCGAGCGCGGCGTATGGAAATTAATGGTGACGCGGTTTAATTTGGCAATAAATAGGGGTCACCCCTGGCGCACGGGGCATCGCCGGGCCATCAGTCACAGATTGCCGCCGTATGACGCGCGCCGCCGCTCGCCCTGCCTGCGCCTTTTTGTCCGGTCGCGCGGTGTCCGCGCGCTCGCGCATGGCCTGGGAAAGCCTCGGATTTATTTGACGCTCCGCGACAATATTTATGGGTCCGGTTCGCGCGCGCGAGCGTCTCGCGACCGATTAACGAACGCAACGCAGGCTGTCTTAACGGAAGGCTCCTCCTCCTTTAGCTCTCTTCCTTCAATGCATATGTATATACGCGCGCGCGCGCGCGCGTGTATTTATGTGTATTATATCCAGCTATATATACATACGCACCTTCTCCGCGCTCGCGGCTCTTCGTCTCCTCTCGTCTTTTTCTCTTCCGTGGACGTTATGCTTTCGTTGATGCGGCGAGTGGTGAAACGGCCGCGTTGATATGTGCGCGCATATTTACCGAGAAGCTCGTCTGCTTAAATGCTCCTTGATATCGTAATTCGCTGAAGCGAGTTGCAAATCCTTACCTGGGAGAACAATGAGTGAGTGACGAGCGCGTAGAAATTCGCTTCAAAGAGACTGAAAAATAAAGAAAAGGAAATTTCTCTAATTCACTAGATCTCTTAAAAGCTCTCGATTACGAATCTTGCTCGGGCCCATGAATGCTCTCAAATTAAAAGCAAAGCAATAATTATGTCTCGCCAAAGTCATTCAATCGAGATTCATAATAACATTGAATTTAAATGAACTAATATATCAGGGATCTCTAGACGAATAGAAAAAAATTTTGATCAATAAAAGAATAAAATTTTATTATGAATAAACACTAAATAAATATATCTTAAATATAATACTCAGCTTTTTATTTGATACAATCAGACAAGAAGACAAAAAATTTAGGACAAAACTGATTTTATAGTTGTTCATAAAACGCGCATTGACTGAGCTGAGCAACTCACTTGTTAATCCGTAGTGGGACGGTGAGCGAAGGAAGGAAATAAAGTCAGAGATAAATAAAAAAAAGAAGTAAGCGAGGCACATAGAAAGGGAGAGAAGAGAGAGAGAGAGGGGCAAAATTTATCGTTAAAAAGAAAAGGGGGCCACGGATATAAATCTCGGGTATTATAATGGGATCTGTCTATTATTAAAGAATGAGTGATTTAAGGGAGGGGTGGAGCCAGGGCACCGCGCGCCGCGTACACTTTCGTCTGTCTCTCTTCCTCATCCCCCTCTCGTCCAAGTGGGTGGAGTACACACGCGGCAGCGGAGGATCGTGAATCTGATCGTCAATCCGGCCGACGCGTTGCGGGCGCAGCGGAGCGACGGTGCGGCGTAGAGCGCATGAAGCGCCTTTCTCGCGCATTCGTTACCCCCCCCTCCCCCGCCCCGGCCAAATTTGCGAGCTTCGGCTTTCATATGCAGCGGTCCGACACTATATATCTAACGGCGATTCTCGCTCTCACGCATTCTATAATACATCAGTAATTAATTTTTATTCTAGTCCCTGTTATGTTCTGGCAAATGGGTATGTTTTTGCGGTCACTGCTTCCGAAGATGCTAATTGAGATATTGACATTTTTTACTTCATTTGTCTAAGCTCATGGAAAAACACTATCCTACTTATAAAATATTATAATATGAGTATATAATTACAGTAAATTATTATATACTATGTATAGCTACGCTAATTGTTCTTTAAGCAAATAGTTTAATACAATATTTTAATCTACTTTTTTCAATAATAATATTTATAACTATATTAAAGTACGAGTATTATGATTTATGGAGTATTTTATGTACTATAAAAGAATTCGAAGAAAATAACAATTATCTATATAATTTCCTATAGTTTTCTAAATGTTAAAAATATTTCAATTTTAACTGTCTATAACTAATTAGAAAAGAAATCTTTAGTTACAGGATGTTTAACGTTATCAAATGGAACAGGCATTTATCAAAATTTTTATACAATCAAGACATCCATATTTGAGATAAATAATTTATTATAAATAAATATTTTTATTTTCTAAAAGTATGACAATAGAACATATATTATAAGAATATAACGTAACAATATTTACAAAATTAGAGTTATAGTTAAGGAAACGGTAAATCTTTCTAAAAACCAACTTAATAAATATTTATAAATTTAAGTAATTTTTTATACTCCTATATATTCAGTATATTAATTTTATAATACGTATAAATATTTCAAATGCACATAGTAGTATACACGTTATATTCTAAATTCCAATAAATTTCAATTCAATTGTATGAAAATATCCTATATTTGTAAATTGTATGAAAACAATAATAATTGTATGAAAATATCCTATAATAACAATTAACGTAAATTTTATCTGAAGTTAACAAATACAGTACAAGCCAAATTTATATATTAGTATACGACAAAAAATAACTTCTATTTCAAATACATGCGATGCTTCATGCAGGTAATAATATTATTTACATATATAGTCACTTTATACAATTTATGCTTTTTTTACTAACACAGGAAAGATTTTAAAGCGATTTTTTTATTCTAATATATGTAATCATATCGCATTGATTAATTAATTTATACAATATAACTTAATGGACATACGTAATTTCCTAATAGCACAAAATATTTAAAAATATTCGTATATCTTGATCTATTGTTAAATAGATATCGAAGAAAATAGTTAAAAAATATTTTATTAATATTGTCATGCTATTTGGATTAATTAATCTTCTTTTTATTTTGTCTATCTTTGATTATTAATAAACTTATTATTTTTGGGAGAATTAATTTTAGCATATAATAGAACAATACTGTTGCTAAAATAATTACTAGAAAAATAAGAAAATATACATCAATTAAAGCTAATTGCCACAAATTCATATTTAAAGAAGGTGGACGTAAAGCATTTGCTCCATTGCGTATAATGTATTCCACCCAAAACACTGCAGTATCCATTGCACTTAGTGGTCGATCTCTAAACAATTTCGAAAAATGCTTTGCACTTGTTCTGAAACATTGGTATAAATACAGTTATTTTTGATACGCATAATTAAATTATAATCTATTTTTACGTGTCTGAAAAATTATAGTCTCATCAACGAACATAGTATTCGCGTTATTTTGTAATGATAACATTTTTAATTTAAAAAATTGTTTCAAATTACTAATTCTAGTTTTTTTTTAATAACCTAATCTTAAAAAAATCCATTGATCAATATATATGCACATGTACTTGTTGAAATAGTGTTTTAATAATTATATTTGAAACCATAGCGTTTACAGGGTCTTGCTTACACCAACTTATGTTCTCATAAAATGTACTTGCAAGATCATCAAGTGATCGTCTCAATTCAAGTGATTTGAGAGATAGATTTACATTGTTAGACACGTAAACACTATAATAATACGAGTTGTTTTAGATATTTTAAAAATTCACTTATATCTTATATAGTTTATAATAAATAACATTTGTCGATAATTAATGTCTCTCTGTCGATTCGTTGAAACTTTGACCATTTTAACTCAATAAAAGTTATTTGAAATTATTATATTCTATTAAGAAATAATATCTTTTCTTTTTCTTAGATTATTTTGCTTCATTATCAAGTTATAATTGATATTCTATTAGATATAATACAGATAACGAATGTGAAGTAAATGTTGTTACCGTAGGAAATGAGAATTGAATTTTTTGCATATAGATATGAAATGATAATAAATGGTTATGTTAACTAATAGTTAGCTTTTCTTCTCAAGAAAAAAATATAAAAAAATCAATATACATTTTACAAGAAGTATGTAACGTTAATATTTAAACTATTCTTAAATATATACAGAGGCTTATGGGATATATTATTTTATTATTGTCTTTTTCACATTATGCAATATACTATTATATACTACTTATATACTTATGTTTCAAAAGTATTTACCTGTACTTTGGATCATAAAGAATGGCGTGTAAAGCTGCATCTAATGTCTTTTCTGAAATTTCATCTAAAGAAAGTTTTATTGTCATATTTTTTGCAACGAACGATTCAATGTTTCGGGGCTGATCGGCAAATAAAGGAATACCAATCAATGGAATACCATAGTAAAGAGCTTCCTGTGTTCCCATCAATCCACCGTGTGTTATAAATAATCTTGTATTGTTATGAGCTGTAACAATAACTCCAGATAATAACAGCATATGCATTGAAATGTATAGTTGTAAATTTATTGTTTTTTAATCAACAATTAAGTACTAATAAATTAGTTAATATTAAATATTAGCGTCGGTAATATACTTTGTATAGCTTATTTTAAAACTAATTTAATGTAATGAATCAATATTGTAATATATTCAAGCACACTTTCTTTTCGTTAAGAAATACAAATATAATACCTAAAACTGGTTGTTGAGGTATCCAAGGCGAAGTGAGTATATTTTCTGGTAATCCAGGTGGTAGTTTGCTCGTATTAGCAACTTTTATTAATACACGAATAGGAGCAATTTTTGCAAATGATTTATAGAATGCTCTTAAAATTTTTTCTGACAGTGTTTCAATTAGTACCATTGATCCAAGAGTAAAAAATACAACGCCATCTTTACTTTCATTCATCCATTTTTCCAAGTCCTGCATTTTCAAATTGTATGGTTAAATATAAATATGGTTAAATATAAGTATAAGTAAATAAATAAGTAATTAAATAAATATTATGATTAAAATATTAAGTTTGTAAACTATATACGATCTAAAGAAATTCTAATCGTACGATACATACATGTTGTATTATAATATTATAAAATAATATTATAAAATACGTTTATATATACGAGTCCTATAACTATGTTATATTTTCAATAAAAATTTAATAATAATTAGATTGCTTATTTTAAAAATTTATGAAAACGCTAGTTTTATATTATTCTATTTTTATCAATAATATAATGACAAAGGATGTCAAAGAATTTTATGCCCAATACAATTTTAGAAATTATAGTAAAAATATTATGAAAATAAAAGTAGACTGGTACAATAAATTCTAAATTATTTTTAAATATTATTTTGAAGAATATAATTATGAAATATTTATATCAACCTTTGGTAGTTTTGTATTTTTATCTTGTACGTGTAAACCACCAACTTGAACTAGTGTGGGTAAAACTGGTTTGACACCGAACAGAATTGGATGACTGTTGACTAATGTTAATGCTACACTTTTCTCTACCTCTCTGATATTCGGCATATTTGGATTTATATATTTTCTCATTAAATCACTTTGGATATCTTCTGTATTTTTGTGAAATTTGGTTACTTCATAATAATATGATATTGTGTTTCTTAATCTTTGCCAAAAGTCCATTTGACCGAACGCCATAAATAAACCATTTGGAACAACAGCAGGGTTATCATTATTTCCAGTCATGAAGCTCACCCAGGGATATTCGACTGCTGAAGATACTGCAACTATTGGTACGTTAAAGTGGTGGCCGATTCCCATAAAACAGTTAGCACCAAATGCCTACGAACAAAATATTTTAATTATTTATATTTTGTTTAAAGAATAATTATAATCATCAAATTACTTGAACGAAACAAAACTCCTTTATACAAATTCAAAATGAAATAATAAGCTATTATAGTATGATCATCAGAATAATCATATCTTAATGTTGATATGTCCAATATATATTGTAATATAAAAATAAAAGATTGTCTAATGTTTACCTTACTTTAAACGATTTAAGCTAAATATAATTTTTATAATTACCTCAGTAATTAAAACATCATATGGTGGATCATTAGGTGGATTCTTAATAAATTTTTGGAAATCTTCTAAACCCATTAAATTACACAATTTATTACCATATACTGCAGCAATAAAGTAACTCACTTCATCTGCCATATTAGTAACAAAATCTATTGTAAAATTATTCACAACATTTTCCAAAGTTCCTGATAGATTCATAACAACTTTATAATTTTGAGGTGGATTTGCAATTGGAAAATGAGTTATAACATCAACTCGATGCCCGCGTTTCGCTAAACCAACCATTAATGATTCAAACATCATTTCATGACTTCGAGCATTAAAAGGAAAAAGTCCTAATATTCTATAAGCACTGCTTTGTTCCAAAATAAATGCAGTAACGCACAATGTAACTGTGTATCGAAACATTATTTATTTTTCAAAATTCTTGAAGAAATATTCAGGCACTGAAATATCAATTATTTATGATTTAATTATGATTTAATATTACTCCACCAAATCGTTTTGGAAATCTATTGAGATGTTATTTATTAATAAAATATTAAATAAGGCATTAGTTACAATAAGACATTCATCTTCTTCAAGTCTTATACTTTACTAAACGTAAACGAATATTTTGAAAAAAAATAGGAAGCAAAAATTACGTAGTCATTTAATTATTAGTCATCCACAAATGAAAGGCAATTAATAAGAGTACTAATAATTTCGTTTTATTGAATAATAGTATACTATTTAGGATACTGCTAGTTAATTACTGGTGTTTTAGATAAATGACGTGAATCAATCAGAATCAACTAAATCTATTATTTATTCTTCATAAATATAATAAATTATATACCAGCATATATATGCTAAACATAAAAATAAAAATATGCACATAGAAAATTTATTTTTACATCAATCATTTTATTGGATTAAACAATAATGTATTGTTGTGAAAATGACTCTTCAATTAAATAAAAATATGTTTTTCAATAAAAAGCATTTTGCTAAATTAAACAATATTTACTCTGAATATCAAAACTTGTTTTAAATATAATAAATTATTTATTGATTTAAGAAAGTACCGTCTGGATTTAAAAACCTCATTCTTCACTTAAACAAAGATTTTCTTAGTCGAAGAACGTATTTGTTAAATTTAAGAAAAGTTTAAAAATTATTTGAGAGTACTACTATAGCACTTATACAATTGTCTGTATTTAGCTTTGAAAATGGCTTAATCCTTGAAATATTAATATATTAACCATAATGGTTTAATAGTAAAAAGATTCAAATTATAAATAAATCAGCTTTAACAAATAAAATACACCTTTCTATTTTTCTACAACCAACAAGGAATATTTCAGTATTATTTATAATTTACTTTTATTTTTAAATTTAAAGCATATAATATACAATTTACAATATTATTAAAAAAAAAACGAAAATCAATTTCTATACTCTATTACGACAAGTAATTTTTAGCGAAAGCAAGTGACGAGCAACAAGATACGAGCATATACGAATCGCAGATGTAAACTATATATACATATGAGTACACGTGTTTCCGGATTAGTGCTCGACGTATTAACGAGGTGTATTGGCTCGTAGCACGCGGTTCATAATACGAAGGTGTCATAATGCTATTGTCATAATGTTCGTAATAATTCTCATGAAATAGTTCAACGTCACTGCCCTAGCCTAACGTCATCAAGGCGTCAAATTTATTATTCAAATTATAGCTGGAATTACATTCCAGCTATACTTTACAAAAAAAATTATAATAAATGTATAATATAAATGCACATATTTAAAAAAAACTGTCAAGTAAATTTTCCTTTGTCACCATAATCTATCATTTTAAAATAAAATTAAAATATAGTTCAGTTCCCTATTATGTAGGAGTGCATTAAGCAGTGTGTTCTTTCTCATTCCATATAAATAAGTAACATCACTAATTTTTATTATTTTTCAACTTATTTGTTAAATTTAATTCTAAACCAGAATATATAAATATTTATATAAGTTTTGATATTGCTTATAAAATGTTTATTAAAATATTAAAATTAATTACTTAAATATGCTTGTATTTCTTTTAAGTTTTTATTTAAAAGCATTTATGATAATATGAAAAGTATTTACGACATTAATAACTTTGGCGCATTATGAAAGAAAAAGTTAATGCTGAAATAAGTCAAAAGTTACTGTATTTGTATTTTTTAACCTTTCGACTGTCGGGATTTCAATCTTTAAACGGCATTTTAAAAGTCTCCAAATTAGTGTTTTATATCACGTATCAACTATACACAAAGTTCACGCAAGAGGTCGAACCTATATCCAGGTTCTCGGCAGTCTAGCAGTTAAGAAACACAATTATCTTTCTATATTAATGAGATCTTTCTTTTAATTAATAAAAAAATGTGTAAGAGAATTTTACGAAGACTGTTTAGCAAATATTATTACTTAAAAAGAAATCTTACAAACGCAGCTTATGAAGGTAACTGTTGCATAGTACTGAAAACTGAAACTCTGTATCATACACAGTTATATAAGGAACGATAAAAATTTCATTCACATGCAGGTAGATAGTATCAGATAAGATAAAAACTTTAATCAAAAAAATTAGAAGAAAGAATTTTTGATCTTACTTATATGAATGCATAGTTTGCTTTAATAATATTTTATGTTAATGTGTATATTTTCGTGTTATTTATATTTTTATTTTTTTTATTTTTTTTATTTTTATAATTTTTTAATTTTTTTAAAATTAAATTAAATTTACTTAATTTATTTAATTTATTTATTATTTATTAATTTACAAACGGATCTAATGATTCTTATATAATAGAAATTCTACATATTTCAAAGACAGCTTTTTAATAATGTATATCTTACATAAAATATATCTAATTCTATATAATTACAATAACAAAATAAAAATAAGTATTTTTAAGATACAGATATAATATATTAATATCACGGAAAATGTTAATTGGAACAGTAATTTTTCACCATATTTTTCCAAATTCTTTTTATCGATTATGTAGTTGGATCGATAGAAAAATATTCCAAAGCCTACAGAATCTTTTTAAATAGTTGAGAATTAATAAATATTTTTATCCGTCTTACCATCTTTATACAATAACATTTTATACTAATATAATGACAGGCAGTCAATATGTATCTGAAGTTTTGAATAATCCAGAATGCCTAGCGATAAACAAAAACTCAATATCATCACCATAAAGGAAGCAAAAGGCATGAGGCAGCAGTACAACTGATAGAACATAAAAAATTAACACGATATATTTTTTTAAGTTCTCTATTTTTGTTCGTAGCATCACATATCGAGTTACTGATGATATGTAGGTTTGTAATTATAGATTTTGTTCTTAATATATACGTGATGTTGAGGTGTAATTATATCAGCAAATGCTCTGTTAGCTTACTTACAATTAGAGAATCTAAAATTTTGAAAAAAGGAATTTAGTAAAGATATCGGACAATAATCAGTAAGATCATTAATATCACCATTTTTATAAATGGGAACAACAATGGCTTCTTCCAAATCAATGGAAAATCTCAATCAGTGGATATTTTCTTTAAAAAAAATTGAAATAACTATAACTAAAAACGTAGCACACTTATAATACTTAATAAATTACAGCGGAATGTCATCTGGTTCACAGCAAATACTGCCCCTATATTAGCAATAACATGCTCAATTTCATTCCGAACTAGTAGTAGACGCAAATAATTTAGAAAATAAATAAGATTTATCTGTACATTTTGAAGCCCATCTTCGGCAATTTGGAAAGTACCATAGTTCATATTAGATTGTAAAACAGGTCCTTCTATAAAGAATTCACATAATTCCAAAATGATTTGCTGTTGTCACGTTAGCTATTTGGATTTTTTTTTTATGTTATTTAACGTCGCTCTATTTATGCTTCCAAATATCGGTACTAATCAGCGACGGAGGTCTACGATGTGTTTGTAAACAATGCACATGTAAATTATTACAGCGGTGCTTGTGTCAATCAGCCGAGGTCGGGATTTGAACTCGAATCACCAAGTTACTAGTCCTTCGCTCTAGGGATCGAGCCATCGTAGGCCTCCTATTTGGATTTTGATACATAGTTCATATATTAAATAATTCTTTTTTACATAAAACATGAGCTTTTTGAATAAATATATAGTTATCAAATGTACAAAAACATTTGAATATATACTGAGCAACTTTTTTTTATAAATAAGTACTATAAGTACACCACACTTCTTGTGGGACCTCTCTGAATACCCTCGTCACAGATTCTTGTATGTCTTCAACGAAGTCAAAATGTCGACCTTTGACGCATTTTTTCAAATGGGAGAATAGGAAAAAGTCGCAAGGTGACATATCCGGTGAATAGGGCGGTTGTGGTAACGTTACGATGCCTTTAAACGCCAAAATCTGAGAAATACTCAACGTACACTGACAGGGAGCATTATCGTGATGCAGAAAACAAGTCTTTGCGATCTTTGATCGCACTCTGAGCACCCTTTTTTGTAATTTTTCGAGCACATTGTGGTAGAATAAATCTAAGGATTGTCCAGCTGGTGCAAACTCTTTGTGAACCACCCCTTTGCTATCGCCCTTTTCACTTAGAATTTGCTCATTCTCGCCTTCTTTGGCCTTGGCGCTCGAGAGTACAGCCACTGTTGGCTTTGTCGTTTAGTTTCGGGGTCATATTGAAAGAACCAACTTGAGAGATGTTCATTCGGTGGGCTTTTTGTTCATTTGAAAGGATGTTCGGTACCATCTTCGCGCACAGCTTTTTCAGGGCGAAATCTTCAATTAAAATCTTTCTAACTGTTTCCCGGTCTTGACGACTTAGGACATTACTATCATATACTTTAAGTACTTTTTCATAAGTTTCTGTCTCGGTTTCACCGAGTTTTGCACAAAAAATTTTATCCCGCACCGTTACTACAAATTTCTCTGTTCTATTTTCTTGATCTGCACTATACTGGCACGTTATTACAAAACATTAAACAGGTGGCGAAAAAATGATCATACAAGAGTCGTCAAGGTCTTAATCGAGAGAGTAGGGATCTACTATTACGGTGGCGGAGTTATGGGTTCGCAGTGTTACCAAAAGCCGAGAAATAAAATCGATCACATTACTTAATTGTCTGACGTGGTAGGTTTAATTTACACTGTACTACTCAAGACTACGAATTTAAGACTAGGGAAACCCTGCAATTGATCGTTGGTTCAAACGGAAAGTTTATAAAATTAAGTAAGATATATTTACGGCCAGAAGCTATAATGTGAGTGAAGTGTTCTTAATGACATAAGATCAATGTTGGAAAATCCCAAAGTGTTACAAAATCCGGAAGAAGCTAGAGAAATTAGGAATAATAGTATAATTAGAGCGAGGAGAGGGACCAGGCAAGCGGAAGAACCAAATAAAAAATAGTGCAGATTGTGAGAGGAGACGCGAGTCCGTACATAAACAGGGATGCTCGCTTTAAACGAATAAGTTGCAGAGGAATGGTTTTGACGATTCCAAGCGTGGGGACGATTCCAAGCAATAGGCACACAGTTTCGAACCATAGTCCTTTAATGGTTTGACCACTCGAAAGCAGTTCGTAGAATACGACCCCCTTTTGATCCCACTATATGCAGAGCATGACCTTATTTAAGTGAACACCAGTAACAATACAATACAAAAATGATTTATTTTTGACCATTTCAGCAACATTTCGGACATGGACGTCTCTTTGATGCAATTCGTACGTCACCCAGTTTCCAACCTTTTGAAGGAATTTCAACGTTTCAAAGTACAGGAAAATGGCTTATTGTATGACGCCCAATGATACAGCAAGTTCTTCTTGAATCTGATATGGATCCTCATTCAGCAAAACGTCGAATTCCTCGTCTCCAAAAGTTTCCGGAGCGATTTTTGTGTTCAACTTCAAAATTACTACTTTCAAACCATTTGAACCATTTGCGGCAGATCGATTCACCAATACACTCGAAGCAGTCAAATTCCGAAAGAAAACAATAGGCTTCAGACGTATTTTTCCTCATATTAATGAATAGAAGCAGCCTTCCCGGAAATGACGTTTATTTCGCTGGAAACTTGCTATGATTTTGCTCGATAAAATAAATGGCACCGCAAAAAATGATCAAATATATTTCTGCAACATTATTCACAGATACACAACCTATAAACATAACACATAAGATCTGACATTAATGCCTCGAATCAATTAGTGACGTCATCTTTTGACAAATACTGGAAACTTGCTTGTACATCCTATATAATGTATATAGATTTTTCGTTGCAGTAAAAATAATGTTATATTACATAATAACTGCATCAATCCATTTGATTCTTCTTTTAAAATTATACTTGTATATTTTGAAAAAATTTATCACAAAATCTAAATGAAGGAAAAAAATGTGATGAACGAAATATTAATTTTCATTATTTTTTAAGTTTAGACTACCTATTTTAAGTTTAATGTTTGATTTTAATATGTTAATTTTGATTGACTTTAATTTTGTTACTATTCTACCATTTCTAAATTGTGATAGACAATTTTAAATCTAGTATACTAGCTACACTTGTTTATATTTTCATATTTTACAAAAAATTGATCATTAATATATGTTGTAATTTGTCAAAAAGATTATTTGCTGCTCTGTATATAAAATGAATCTATGTTGTTTTGCATTCATTTAATTTTAAAGGTGTAGTACTACATTTTTATAGAAAAATTTTAAATAAATGTGTGTCAATGAATATTTCTTATTCACGTGTATTTGAATGATTTGAATGTTTTTGAGATGACCGTAAAGATGTTGAAGATGTTTTACGTTCGGGTTGCCCTTCGACTTTAAAATTGGATAAAAATATCTTTAAACTTGGTGAATTTGTTCGATCTGTTCGTCGGTTAAGTATTCGTGTGATTGCTGAATGTATAGGACTAGACAAAAGAATATGTGCATCCAATTTTACATGAGAATTTGAACATGCAATAGTTCTGTGTAAAATATAGACACAAAAATCCTTTTAGTTGAACCAAAAGAAGGTCGTAAAAATATTAGTATTGAAACTTTAAATGCGATTGAAAATAACTCAAACTTATTACAAAGGGAAATAATGTGATAAATCTTAGTTTTTTACCTAACAGGTGAGCTGACAGATTTAATGGCTAATATAGTAAAACACTTTTTTTTTGATAAAATTGGTTTTTTTATTCAATATAGTTGACTTCAAGCGTGATACAGCGATTATACAAATAATACAATTTTCCGATACGATTTTTATAGTAGGATTTTTCTTTAGTCTCAAAATAAGTTTCATTTTTGGTGATTACATCTTTATCAGTGATGAATTGTTATCCATGAAGCATTCTTTGGATGTTTGCAAAAAGAAAAAGCCACTGAGAGCCCGATCTACAAAATACGGGGATGGGAAAGCAATTTATAGCTTCATTTATTCAATTTTGTCATTATATTCATTGATTTGTGACACGGTGCATTGTTTTGATGAAATAACACTTTTTTTCAAATAAGGTCGTTTTTTTGTGACTTCTTGCTTTAAACGCTCCAAAACCACTACCTAATAATTTCTATTAATGTAATTTCCTTTCTCAATGTAGTTAACGAATGTTATACCATGCGCAATAGGAAATAGTGATGCTGAAACCTTGTCAGCGGACTTTTGTATCTTTTCACTAGAGATTCGGTTCACCGCGTTGAATCTACGCGGCAGACTGTCGAATAGATTCTAGAGTATACTGATAGAACCATTTCATCCACTAGAAAAAACTCATCTGCATTACGGCTGAATATCACTCCAAGATTTTTGTGCACGCACGGCACTCATTTTTCACACAGCTTTCGGATATTCAAATATTCATGTTCGATAGGTACAAGATGTTTCTTTGATATCTTTAGAGTCTCAGCTATTGCGATCAACTTTACTTTACGATAATTTAAAATTATTTTGTGGATTTTATTGATGTTTTCGTCGATAATGGTATTTTTTGAACATCCACTGTGTCCATCGTCTTCAATGCTCATTTAGCCTTGTTCACATTTAGTAAACCACTTCTAAACGGTTGATTTTCCTGGTATAGAGCGCGAATAATGTTTATCAAACTAAGTATTGGCATCAACAGTATTTTTTCGCAAAAAGATAATGTTTTATTAACACATAAAATTCTTTTTTATTTATTTTTTTCACAAACAGCAAAGTTGTTTTACTCACAATCCCATATCTCACAAAAAATTTTTCTAACTAAACATAAGATAAAAAATTATACTAACTAAAAGTAAGATAGATTTAATTGTAGTAACACCATCCATGTATCAGCCTACAACTTTTCAGCACATCTAGTATTAACCTGAAATAAACTGCTAGTCAATGCACTGGAAGAGTCATGAAAGAAAAATGAGCAAATCCAACTTAAAGAATTATGAATTGTATAGCTTCAGTGGTTTTCTGAACGACAAACTATTAACGAAAATTACTGAATTCATGTTATTATTGAAGTTAGTGTTGAAGCTCTGAAAGAAACGGCGCGCGTCCTAAAGAAACTGACAGAAACAGACAATTCATGAGTAAATTTATCATATCTACAGTACAGATAATTAAATAAATCAACTATGGAGCTTGTATTGTGGGTATTAAATTCTTTGAGTATTATCATTTTTAAAGGTTTGATCTGAGTTTGAACTTATAATTTGAGTCTAGAATCTGTTGCTTGTATTGGCTATGTGCCTATCATAAAACCTGCTTAAAGGTCAATCCTCCCAGTATCTAATATATAATTCAAAGAACATTCATAATCTCTCCTTAATAAATACTTTACCCTTTTATCGAGATTTTTGATTAATTATTTGAGATATACTCTGGTAATCATGTAAGTTTTAGTGTCTTACTTTTATTATAATTTGAATTTTCGTCTCAATCGTTCGTTTACTGCGTGACTAATTTCTAATATCACCATGGAATTTAAGCTTAAGCTCATATTAAAATTCATTTTAATGAATTAAATTCATATTAAATTCATAATTAAAATTCAAATTAAAATTCATAATATATTATATGAGGTGGATCGAGCATTTATTTAAAAAATTTTTTTTGCTTATTCAATTCCAGGTTGTTGCTTATGGAGAAAATATGACGAATCATTTCTGTCATTGTTATTCAGTTTATTTTAATTTATTATTATTATTTTCAATTGATTATTGGATATATTTATCTTTTTTCATCCATTTTACCTTCCTTAATTGGTTAAGATTGGTTAATCGATGTTCTTCAAAGCTTTGCAGACAAGAATTAAGAATAATCTAAATGCTCCATTTCTCCTTGAATTTATCTGAAGGGGCAGTTACGCGTGCATGTTTATTTGATCGTTCTTGCCTTTACAAGCAACTATATATGTAATAAAGTTATCAAAATATTAATATATTAATAAATAAATGTTCTTTTATTTATATGTATATAAATATAATTATTTCGATCAGGTTCGGGCTAATAAAAAACTCAAAGTGTTTTTATTTTACAAAGTTTCGTCAACAGGTATTGCCAACCTCTTCAGGTGCTTTAATAAAAATAATATACAAATAATTACATATCAAAATTATATAATTATTTAAAAAATTAAAATTTAAAAATTAAAATTCTTTTTTTTAAATTTTATTTAACATCGCTCTATTTTTTCTCGGAAATTATGGCGCTAATCAGTGACGGTGAAATTCATAGTTTAATTTTAATTTTATTTTTCTTTCTTTTTTTTTGAACTCATATTAATTGAACTTTTCCTTAACTTGTTAACAATTAATTTTAAACTATAGACACATATAATGAGAGTAAATGCTAATGTAAGTAGTATTAGTCCAAAAACATCAAGCATTGCTAATTGCCACCAAGTTAATTCTAGAGCTGGCGATTTTAAACTAGCTCCTCCATTTCTGATTACATATTCAATCCAAAAGATTGCTTTATTCATAGGACTCATCGGCTCGTCTCGAAAAAGTTTTGAATAATAGATAGCCTTTTTTCTGGAATCACAGTACATAGTTAACAGTTTACTTAATACTTTAATTATAAACATTGCTATTGTAGTTCTTTATACACTATTAAAATATACATACTTGTAAGTTGAATTATGAAGCAAGGCTTTAAGTGAATCATCCAATAAGTCTTGAGAAAGGTTTTCAAGTTCCATTCGAATCATTATTTCTTTCGAAACAAAAGCTTCTACATAAAGAAAATGATCGCTGAATAATGGCATTCCGATCATTGGAACTGCGTGATATAAAGCTTCTAACAGTCCCCCTAGTCCACCATGACTTATAAATACTTTTGTATTAGGATGAGCTAAAAGTATTAGAAATTAATAAAATTTAATCACTTTTAAATATATAATATATTGCGAAACTATATGTATTGTTAATGTTTACCTAAAATAGGCAATTGAGGAATCCAAGGTAGAATCTTTACATTGTCTGGTAAACCCGGAGGAAGCTTAGTAGAATCTACTATTTTCATTAATACTTTTACTGGCGATATCTTTCTGAAAGATGCATAAATATCTTTTAAACGGTTAACTGGCATTGACTCTATTAATACCATTGAACCTAGAGAAAAGTATACCACTCCATGAGGACTGTTATCCATCCATTTTTTCAATGTCTGAAATTTTATATAATTTTTAGGTATAATATATATATATATAATATGGCAAGAAGAGACCACGATATATAGGTAATTATAGGATTAGATTCAGATTGAGCCAAGAAAATCTGGTTACCATTTCCAAATATAATAGATTAGAAATTATTTACACATAGTATTTGCTTTAATAAAGTTAGATAGGGCTTTTTTACAAAAAACCTATAATTTTAGCGTCGAATTTTAAGAAAGAATAAGATTTCCTGTAAAGAAATTCAGATAAACGTATGTCCTTAAATGCATAGTTTTTAGTTATAATTAATGAAAATACGGCGGAAATTAGATACACTAATAGGTGACTCACTGACTAACTAACGTGTTATATAATCGGAAAAACCTAGTTTAAAAGTAATTAACAAGCTATAAATTTGTTGACATACAATCATTTGAAATTTTTTTTCGAAATATAATTCTTTCTTCGAATCTGATTCTACAAATATAGATTTTTTTTTTAAAAATGTATCAAACTGCATAGTATTGGATGTACAAGTAAGTTTCCAGCGTTTGTCAAAATATTGCGTCACCAGTCGATCCCCGGTAGAAATGTCAGACATCATGTATTATATTTGTAGGTTGTGTATGTTAATAACTTTGCAGCATTATATTTAACATTTCTTTCAGTATCGTTTATTTCGGCAAAATCATGGCAAATTTCCAGCTAAATAAACGTCATTTGTGGGAAGCGCTATTTCCATTCTTTCATAGGAGGAAAAGTGGGACTGCAGCCTATTGTTTGCTTTCCGAAACTTATGGGATGGGATGTATTGATGAATTAAAATGCCGCGAGTTGTTCAAACGGTTCAAAAGAGGTGATTTTGAAGTTGAAGACAAGGATCGCTCCGGAAAACCAAAAAGTTTTAAAGACGAAGAATTAGACACTTTGCTGCACGAGGATCCATATCAGATTCAAGAAGAACTTGCTACATCATTGGGCATCTCGCTACAAGCCGTTTCCCCACGCCTAAAAGCATTGGAATTAATTCAAAATGTTGGAAACTAGATGCCGTACGAATTGAAGCTGAGAGACGTTGAATGGCGATTTTACGGGTTCGAAATATTGCTGCAGCGGATTCTTAATAAATCTGTTTTGCATCATATTGTCAATGATGATAAAAAATGGATTTATTATGATTACCCTAAACGCAGAAAATTGTATACAAAACCCGGCGAGCCCGCCCAATCGATTTCGAAACGAAATATTCACCTAAATAAGGTCATGCGCTGCATATGGTAGGATCAAAAGGGTGTCGTATACTACGAACTGCTTTAGAGTGGTCAAACCATTAAAAGACTATTGTTTCGAAAGCAACTTAAACAGTCCGATAATGATACCAGGCAGGAGTCCGTCATCTTACATCAACATAATGCTCGTTCACATATTGCGGCTCCGATCAAAAACTATTTGGACAGTAATGGATGGAAAATTCGCTCTTACGGGAATATGCTTCAGTTCAGTAGAGGGAATCAAAAATTGGCTTGATACGTTCTTGAGCTCGAAAGACGAGATATTTTTTGGCCCGGACATCATAAATTGCTAGAAAGATGGAACAAAGTTATAGCTTTCGATCGAAGATATTTTGATTAAAGGATATGTAACCATGTATTCATAATAAAACCTCACATTTTGGAGAACAAAATATTGGAAACTTACTTGTACACCCAATAAATCCAATTCAATTGCTAATAGTAAGTTAGAATGAAGTATGTTTTGAAAATGTAACGGGGATAAATTCTAAAACTTATATAGTTCATTTTGGGCTAAATGTGTCTTCTATGCATCGTAATCTTTCCTTATGAAATATTAACATGAAATAAAAAATTATGTGTTTACTGGAGATAAAGTCTCATTATTCGCTTCGATATGTAATCCAGCTATTTGAATTGATGAAGGCGTTAGTGGTTTAATACCAGTTACTAATGGATGATTATTTATAAGCGTCAAAGCTACATTTTTTTCCACCTCTCTGATATTTGGGATATCAGGACTTAAGTATTGTCTCATCGCATCTGTTTGATTTTTTTCAGTTAGAGTCTGAAATTTATAACAACTCACATAATCAATGTAAAAATTTATTACGCGAGTCCAAAAATTCATTTTCGGAGTATGTGAACTCAAAGCAGTCGGAACATAAGCAAGATTATCATCATTGCCAGTAAAGGAGCTGATCCATGGATACTCCACTGATGATACGAGAGCTACTACCGGTACTTTAAAAATGTAACCCAAACCCATGTAACAGTGAGATGCAAAAGCCTGTAAAATTAAATTCGTTAATATTAGAAATTCGAATCAACTAAAAAGATCTTTTAATAAATCGAAATTTCATTTTTATATGAATATAATTCTCAAGATTCACATTTACAAAAAATAGATTCCTATGATAACTGCATATTAGTTTGAAAATATTTTTAATAAATGACAACTAAACTATATTAAATAATAACAAGAGAATAAAAAAGTTTAATATAAATTTTTTTAGAAATAAATATATGATAATAATATTCATTTAGAGTAGATAAATATTTTAAATAATGACATTAATGATCTTTCGATAAGAGTCACTGATAATTTTGGAAAATAATTTTCTAATAAAATTTATAAATGATAAAAAATGATTGGAAACAAATATTGATTTATTCAATGGTCTAAATATTTTTCATTCATGAATGTAAAGTTAGATTAGTAAGTAATTATTAGTAAGTAATTATTATTATTAGTAAGTAATTATTATTTGTAATGTACAACATAAATAATTTCATTAAATTATATTGAGCAGTCACTGGCTCATAGTCTAGAAATATATTTGTTTATTATGGTTAATCGCCGCCTTATATTAGAATCGAGGTTGCTTGAAGGTTCGATTTCCGTGAATCAAATATTTAGAAGCTATTTTTTAAAACAGTGCCAACTAGATTTTCCGATGACTGAAATTAAGATCAATATATGTGCTCATTTAAATAAAACGACTATCAAATCCAATAAAAATATAATAAATAAATAAATTGCACTAAACGCAGTTTACATGCCTGGCGCTTTCTGTTATTTTCACAGTCAATCGTATTAAGATGTCATTATAATGATAGTGATACATCTCTTAGACAGAACTTCCAATATATGAAAATAAGCGTTATTATAATGTGGTGGACGCTTCGTAAGTATAAAAATATCATCATGAAGCCCCTTAATTTTTTTCTTTATATTATTTAATCTCAACGTTTATGCTTCTAAAGACTGATACTCAATTAGTCGTGGAATGTAAAATATGTTAGTAAATAAAGGTATATAAATTTTTATCACGGAGCTTATGTCCAGATCAGGATTTGAAGTCGGATTATCAAATTATTAGTCCTTCGCTCTAGTGGTCGAGTCATTGCAGACCTCAAGTTATTTAAGTTCGTGAAAAATTATTATTATTATTATTTAAAATAAGTATAAATAATTATTTTAAATCAATTACTATAATAACGGAACAGAATTAAACAATCTTTTCTTCAAATATATTTTTATTTTGCATTTAGCTACCTACTTGAGTAATCACAAGATCATATGGTGGATTGGTTGGTGGATTCTTAATTAACTGTTGCATTTTTTCGAGGCGCATAAGCTGACACAGATCATTGCCATACGTTATTGCCAGTGTTGTTATTACATTTTCCCTTAAATGTTTTACAAAATTAAATGACATATTATTTGCTATATTTGGAAATATTCCATCAAAATTGATAATTATCCTATAATTATCTAAAGAGTTTTCCAAAGGAAAAGAAGTTACTAGATCAACTTGATGTCCACGTTCAGCCAAACCCTTCATTAATGCGTGAAACACTATACTGTGACTTTTTATATTACTGGGGAATAGTCCAAGTATTCTATACATATGACATAATGACAATGAAGAAAGAAAAATTACAAGAAAACAAACAGTTCTTAACTTCATGTTGACGGTATTACACCAAATACTCTAAATATCGACTTATAACATAGAAGACTTTTAACTTAGATTTATAACTTAGTTTAGACTTATAACTTAGTACTAGACAACAGATTTATTCATAGAATTACAAAGTAGTTTTTATTATCAAATTTAGACTCGAAGCAGCAAATTTCGGATTTTATTCCAATACAAAATAAACTGACAATGTTACGGTTCAAAAGAGTTATAGGAAAAGAAAATTCGTCATTGAAAACTCGAGCTATTAAATAGTACGATTACTTATCGTGGCATATTACTAGAATAATAAGTAGGAGCATTATTATTTAAGGCATCACACTGATATTTTCATAACTCATTATTGCACTCTACTTTGTAATCTTTTCATGTTATCGCTCAAATTTATGCTTCTTCGTCGATACTATTTCATTGTTTTTGTTGACCTAGAGTTAGCAATTGACGAATGGCCTATATGTGCAAATACATAGAGAAAATACTACGGCCACTAGTATTTTGACAGATAGACCAGAATCAATAAATAACAAAAAATTTAAATAGTACAATCAGTGTATCTGTTTCGCACGAAAAACTTCATGATAGATATGGAACTGTACATAAAAGGATTAAGCACAAAATAAGAAGCAACTTGCAAGAATATTTAACTGTCCTTTAAAAGTTATCACTGACTTTAATGGTAGAAACTTTTACTGCGTGTATGAGAAAATGAAACGATATTATATATATATATATATATATATATATATATATAGGATAAGGAGTGGCGAGAGGATTGGGGGGGGTGAGAAGTGTATGTATGCATTTATTTGGTTCGTAATCTAGAATAAAATAATGTAATAAATTGCATTATAAAAGCAATAAATATGTACAGAAAATCCCATGAAATTACAAATAATATCAAATATAAATATTGTATAATTATGCAGTACACCCCTCTTAACAATATTCTAAATTTTTATACTGCTAGTAAAATTTAAAATAATAGGTTTATCTAACAAGAGAACTCAACGTTGTTTAGTTAAATAATCATTTCACTTTGGATCTTATGCATCAAGTTGAATCCTTTACTTTTTTGTTCTTTAAATGGAGCTTCTTTACATTTATTTTTAATTAAATACTACATGAATTAGGAATTTTGTATTTCTTTAACTTAAAATATAGTAATCTAATAATTGAGTGTTAGCAGTATACACTACACTCGAAATAAGTAAAAATAAGTATTTTAATTTTAATTAAATTCTTTAATAATACAAAATGCTTATACAAGGGATATCGAATCCTGAGACAGGCCGCGGGACGCTTAACTCGTGAACATTATTCTCCGTAACAAATAGAATCGGATAATGATATTTCATACACAACCATAGAGGCGGATATAATACAAACTCGAACGCTTACGAATTAAATGAAAACAAAAATCAAATTTAAGAAACATAAAAAGGTAGTAAAATGAATAAATCGCGTTGCGTTACTTACTTATTATTTAAAATGGTCGAAACTGTATAAAATTTGAAAAAATTTTCAGGTTAAAGAATATTAAGCAAAAATCTCAGCAAAAGATATTACTCGAGAAAGGTAGGGCAACTCGACTTATTTAACATATAAAATTTTTTCAGCCACGAAATGGTGTCTTTAATAATTGAAAAATTATAATAGTTAGAAATTTTATTTATTTACAAAAAATATTTACAATAAATACTCTATAGTTATCACTAGTGAACATCTTACTTCGAGTTTATGCGAAAAGTAGTACGGACAATACGATTTCAGCGAGTAATTTAATCCAGAGGCTCATCTATTTCAACACTATTTATATTAAAAATTAACAATTATTTGATATAAAACCGTTATGCTAAAGATGATTTAAAAAAATTGTAGTCTACATTTTTCAAAAACATACATGTATAACTCAGAAATAATCCATAGACATATATTTTCATGAAATGTTTTGTTAATCGCAAATACTTATTACAACGCGTAATTGAAGAAAATTTTCTAAAGAGAAAAAGGTAGAGACCGATTATTTGATGTAATAATTTAAGACTATATAAATAAATAAGAATTTTGAACCGTGTTATTAGTGATATTACATTCAAGAATATGTTCCAAAAAGTCCTCCACTTGTACTATCGTGTACCTAAGAAACAAACTTCAAGGTGAAATTTTGATAATATATCTATTTATAATATTTAGAATTTTTTATTTTAAAAAAAATAATTAAATAAAATTATACTATGATACAATCTAGGTACTTGTTACAAACCTTAACTTAAAATTGGAATACTCTTAAAGGCGATGATCCATATCAGATTTTTTTTTTTTTTTTTTTTTTTTTTTTTAGGAGTCATGACTGTTCTCCAAGAACATTCCTGGGAATCGGCCATCCGAATATGTGCTTCTCGACACAAATCCCATGCCACTACGCACTAAACACATATCTCCATGTTGGACCGACACCAGCCCGGAACTGTTATGCACATTACTTCAGCCTGGGCGGCTGTCCTTACGTGGTCATTTCACGTTCATACCTTTCATCTCGGGTTCTCATGCATACTCGGTACCGCGTTCACTCTCACATACTTTCATCATCCAGACATCCATTTCCCTTTTTGCTCCGTAGCACATTCTTAACGTACTTTACGATAAACGGCCAGCTGTCCGCGTCCGTTGTCATAAGTTTTTTTACTTTTTCTGGCGTTATCTCGCCTATCCTCGTCTGTAGCCCCAGTCGTAGCTCGGTCCAATGGTCGCACACAAAGAACGTGTATTCAAATCATCCCAAGCCCATCCGCAGTACTTGCATTCTGAAGAGGCGACCCTCTTCATCTTGCAGAGGTACTTACGGAAGTATCCGTGTTCGGACAGAAATTGGGTAAGATAGAAGTCCACCTCTCCGTATTTCCTTTCTTTCCACGTGCCGATTTCGGGTATAAGTCTTTTCATCTATTGTCCACGTTCGTCCGTCGTCCACCGTCTCTGCCACGTTTCGATCGTCTTTATCCGTTCTTCTGTTGCAGCGTCTTCCTTTCCAACATTCGAACTCTGCTCGTGAATACATTTCCGTTCGGTAGATCGATGGGAATGACCCTAGCGATTACGAAAACCGCGCTCTCGGACACGGTGCGATTCGCACCCACCGCGCCCACCTTTTGTACGCTTTTCGTGGCGTTCACGCATTTTTTGATATTCCTCGCATCGGCCCATACCTCCACCCCGTAAAGCAGAATCGAGTGGGTAGCGCTCATCAACAGTCTTCGTACGTTCTGTCTAGGTCGTTTCGTATTGGCTATTAGTCTGCTTAAAGCCTTTGTTTTTACAGCGGCCTTATTAGTCACATTTCGTAGTGCGGCCAGAAGTTCAGCTTCGTATCCAAGGTGACCCCAAGATATTTGACCTCACTCGTGGTCTCCAGTCTTTTCGTCCCTATCATGATCGGAATTACCGTCTCTATACGTCTGCGAGTTGGTAGCAGTAACACGGTCTTTTGTAGCGCCAGTTGGAGTCCGTGGCCTGTCCTCCATTCGGTTACCCGTCGCATGACCTGATTCAGCTTTAACTGAATCAGGAGATAGTCGCGCGCGACTATCAAGCTGCCACATCGTCAGCGTATGCTACGAGGCGCACGTCCAAAGGCATGTCCAGTCTTAGTAAGTTGTCGTACTGTACGTTTCAGAAGTCGGGGCCCAGGATGGAACCTTGCGATACCCCCGCTGTCACGCGTTTTCGTTTCTTTCCGTCCAGTGTCTCGTACGTCAATCCTCGGTCACGTAAATAGTCCCGTATGATACGTATAAGGTAGAAGTCAACCTTAAAAATATTCTCCAACGCTCCCAGTATCTCTGTCTATTTCGCTGAGTTGAAGGCGTTTTGTACGTCCAGGGTCACCAATAGAACCAGTGGTCTGGTCGCATGGCAGCCCCTGTTCGCCGAGTGAAAGATGTTCGTCACGTCACCTACAGACCCTATTGTCGACCGTCCTTTCCTAAATCCGTGTTGTTGTTCGGATAGGTCTCCGGCATCTTTAATTGCCTGTCGCAGTCTTGGTCTTAATAGTAACTCAAATAGCTTCCCTATCGTATTAAGTAGACAGAGAGGCCAGTACGAAGAAGGCAAATCAGGGTTCCCTTTAGATTTACTGATGAGAACCAGTCGAGCCTCGTTCCATTGTCTGCTAAAGACTCCCTCCACCAGGCACCCGTTGTACAACTCTAAGAGGATATCCGGGCGACGTAAAGCGACCGCCCGAAGCACCTCGCCAGGTATTCCATCGGGACCTGGAGCCTTGTTAGGCTTCAACGCATACGAAGCCCTATAGAGCTCTTCCTGCGTGAAAAGAGGGATCTCTGTTGTCTCGTTCATCACGTCCGTTCGGTCTGGATGGATCGGGAAGAGTCCTTGGACTATCCGTTCCATCGTTTCCGTGTCTCGTAATACCGGTGGGCCTGGCACCCCCAGCGCGCGTGTCACAATTTTGTAACCGTTTCCCCAAGGGTCTGAGTCCACCTCGTCAATGAGTCGAGTCCAGCACCGTTTCTTATTGTCATTGATCGCAAATCTCAGCCGCCTCCTGGCGAGACTGTACTCCGCGGAGTAGAGTCCCACTTCGCCTCGACTTCGGGCTCGTTGAGCTCTCCGTCTCAGCTTTAAGCAGGTGCTTCTGAGTTCGGCGATCTCAACCGTCCACCAGTATTTTTGCTGTCTGTTGCGTACATTCCGTTTCTTGGGCATGGTGTCCTCGCAAGACGTTGGAAAAAACCGGTAGTCGCTGCCACTAACGCCTTCACCCTATCCCTGTTGGTCAACTCATGAGACACCTCCCATGAGGGACGCTCTGCATATTGTAGCCTTTCGAGTTTGTCCTTATCTAGACGCTTTGGATTCCATCCGGTAAGACTTGTACGTTGCCCTTGCATTCGTTTCGTTTCGTCTGTCAGTTTGAAAGCAATGTACTGGTGATCACTGACTGTGTAGCCTTCGATCACTTGCCACGCCTTCACCCTAGTCCGAATTCTGTTCGAGGCCAGAATCACGTCCGATATGGAATTACCATAGCCGGATCGTCTTTAAGTCGGTCTAGTTCCTTCGTTGAGTACTGCCAGGTCCAGCCTTGCGGCCATCTCCAACAGTAGTCGTCCTTGTCTGATGATCGATGTCATTCCCCACTCGATCGCTCTCGCGTTAAAGTCGCCCGCCACGATCACATCGCCAGCGATTTTTCGTACCGCGTACTCGGAGGCACTGTAGTTTTCGCTTAGGTAAACGTTGAAATAGGTAACACCAGCGGACCTCGCCCAGATACAGTCCTCCTCAATCCTACAGCTTGCGATGTTTGACGCGCCCTTCCCTCGAAACCATACTGCAGACTTGACCGAGCTGCTAGCGAGCCAAGTCGGTGAACGTCTGTCTTTGTATTGCTCACTGATAATGAACACGTCAATGTCCAGTTCCGCCGCAATCTGTGGGAGCAGTGCGTCAGCTACACTATTCCCATTCATGTTGCACTGGAGTATCGTTATCGTCATTGTGTGACTGTCTTTGTCTTCTGTTCTGTTAGAGCTGCCCTGAATGCGGCACACGAGGACGAGCCAGGTAAGTGTCCCCTGTCCTGGATGTTGTCCCCAGTGCACAAGAAGCACTCCCCACGGCCCTTACAATCCCTGTGGGAATGACCCTCGAGACCGCATCGCCAGCAGCATTTTCGTCTGTTCGGTGCTTTACAGTCTTTCCGTAAATGATCGAACCCGAGGTATCGGTAGCATCGCGGGACGCGTACCCTAGCTCTTATTCTTGAGATAACCCACCCGATTTTAATGCGTCCTTTCTTTAAGAGGTCGATAGCCTCTTTTACGTCAAATTCGCAGACCGCCATTCTCTGTCCTCGACTGTTAACGTCGAAAACATGGGGCCGATGAACCGCGATCCGTGCCGTTTCCTGATTTAACGCGTTCGCGATGTCCTCATTGGTCGTGATACAGTCCAAATCTAGAAATTCCAGTGTCACCATGGAGGTCAAATCTTTTACGCGTGCAGCCTCTCCAACAGCGTCTTGTAGAACCTGTCGGAAGTCCGTCTTGTTATTCAGTCTAGACAGCTGTAGAAGTACCGCGCCGTCTTTCGTCTTTCTTATTGCTCTAAGCTGGGTTTTAATTTGTCAGGGTCTACCTTTTGACGTATTGTCCATACAACGTCCACGTATGTCTGTCCCTCAGTCGGCCTGATCATGATCGCTCCTCCCTTATCTTTGAGTTGAGAGCGATCAGACCCGTGACCTTGGGGTCACGTGTGGGTCTTTTCTGCCGTCTGTTCTTTCATTAATTTGTCCGTCTCGGACCTTTTCTTTTTTTTTTTTGTTTTTGAGACCACCGTCACCCAAGCTTCGGCTTCAGTCGTCCGCTTCTTTGCGGTCTCCTGCTCCAGAGTAGGGATCTGACGGTATCTTTTCCGTTTTTAAGGAGTTGCCTCCTCATATTTGATCCGTCCTTTGTCTTGTTTTTTGTTAGTTTGTCGGAGCAGTCTCATTCGCTTTAGTTCATACTACCCGACTTCCACGGCCTTGTTGATTTCACTCAAACCATTCTTGATCATTTGGCTCACGTTTTTTTGTATGCCAGTTCTCCCCATCATCTTACTTAGAATCCTACTGATAATGTAAAATTGCTCTTGCAATTTACTCTCAGCAGTCTCCCAAGTTTCTGGCGATCTGTTTGCATTTACACTCGCATTCTCACTGCTACCTGTCACATTTTCTGGCACACCAGCCAGGTTGATTACTGGTGTACTAGGGGAGCTGGGAAGCTCCATGGACTCTAGTGAGTCGGTTGCAGGCGGCACCCGAGAGCCTGCTATTTTCTTTGTTTTACTTTTCATTTTAGTAATTAAAAAAAAGAAATATATATATATATATACATACATATATATATATATATATATATATATATATATATATATTGTATTGAGTGGGTTATATTTGTGATGGTCAGGAGGATTACTTGTTGGAAATGACGGTTCATCGTCCTGAATCTCCCCATTACTCAAGCCCTCCTACATTCCGGTGGCCTCGGCTGCCCCCCCCCCCCATGACTCGCAGCAGGGTTCCATCCGTACGCCAGCAGGGTCCCATCCGCAAAGCGGGATTTGACGTCTGACGACGCTCTACCACTCTGTGGGGCAGCCTCCCATGTTGGCTAGACTGGGTTCGGGACCCCTACTTGACCCCTATATATATATACATATATAGCGAATTATTTTGCTATAAAATATATATAGAAACATAATATTTTTAATTAAATTGATATGCATATTTTTAAGTTTTATTTTAATATTTTCAAATTCAGAGCTTTTATTATTGAAGTTAAATAAAGTGGTTTTACTAGGAATGAAATCAGAACCTAATGCTTCTATCGTGGTAATGGGTTTGTATTTATTTTTTAGTTTACCCGTAGATTCTTGAAAATTACTAAATTTGATTTCATATGAGAAGATCAAATTCATCCAATTTTTTGTCAACATGGGCTTTTAAGGAAACAAAATGATAATTGAACGTTTATTCAGGTTATAAAGACTAACTAATGAATGAATTGATCTAGCAAATGAATTCATAATTTTTTAATTAGAAGGCCTATACGATTATAAGCTTAAGCACTGGTTGTGTGAATGATAGTTGGGGGACTCGATCCACAGCTGATGAAGAATCAGAGGAAGTGAGAGATAAATAACAGCAGTTATAAATGTTCAGTAATCCAGAGAATTTTTTTATTAAAGCAGCTGAAGCAGGCACAATCTTTGGATTCTGATAAGTTTGAGACAGATGTCAATTTGTCGCAACTTAAATAGTAGATTTTTCGACATTTGTCACAAGATTGGAAATGAGTATTCCAAATTCAAATGGTTTAGAACACAAACTGTATTTATTGTGCATATAATTACTAAAACATTTAAGAGAATGGACTATAAATGACTATTAAAAAATATAATGATTATTTCAATCATCATAAACAAATTCAACAATTATAATACAAAAAACAATAAAAAATAAAAGAGAATAATAAGTTAGCATGCATATTCAATAAAAATAAATTATGACATGAAAAGTTAGAGAACATAATTGTTCCGTACGAATGCAGTATTTTGTATGCCGTGTATGAATCTGTAAATTCTTCTGTTAGAATATATAATTTGTCTGATCTGTTTTTAAGTATTGCGATTAGTATAGTTTTAATATCTCGAATCTCGTCTGCAGTATGGTCATTAAGAAATTATAATTAGCATGTCTGTAAAGGCTCCAAATAATTCCTTAATGACCTCTTAATTTGTTGCCTGTTTCAACTTGATTTGCACGAGTTCGAGCGTGTATGATTTTCGCCTAGAGCGTTGTGCATAAGATACCGTTATGCGAGTTTATTTTTTGTATAGAAGCAAATTGACGAGTCAGTCGTCCTCCGACCTATTTCAGTGTCGTACTTCCTTTGTATAGATATTTTGTATTATTAAAGAATCAAATCAAGTATATAACACCTGTTTTTATTTATTTGAAACGGCTACATGCGATTAAGTTCGAGTGTAGTGTGCACCGCTTCATACTTTATTTACGTGATTTGCGGGTATTTTAAAGGTCCGTCGTATTTGTTATTATTTAATATTATCAAAAGTATCAGTTTTAATAAGGAGTAATTGTGCAAAATTTCCAATAATTGATAAATTTGAAAAAAGAGTGATGGTGATTACTTGGAGAGTTGAGGAAGTATACGTACGATTTTAACACCCTTTATTATTTGAGCAAGTGAATCTCTTCTCGAGAATATTAATGTTACAATCTTTTAAGAACGTATACAATATTTTACAGAGTCGTATGCTTTCAACTATATGAAATAAGTTATATACTCGTAATTTTGAAATAAAATTTTGTATTTGCTTATTATACAACGGACATTACTAAAATAGGTGATCTAAGTCTAATTCGTCGTTTCCGCACAGTGATGTTATAAGTTCATAGTTATGTGTCATACACGCAGTCCCTATGGAGTTAGAATTTTCTGATTTACTTCCATCTCTGAATATAGAATAGTAATTTTCTTTTCCTATTAGATCGTTCAAGATGAGGTTTGCATTACTATTGTTTTTTAATACTGTTCCCAACTCTATATTTATATCTATGTTTACATTGAATATGATTTCATAGTCGAGAAGATATATATTATAGAGATTTTTTGAATAGACACATTTTTTATATCTATTGACGTTTTCGATATAAGAATAGATTATTCTAGGGATAAATAAACTATTATTATTAGATTGGAATTTTGTTCTTATTCACTCAATATTTACATATTCAGGATTTGTCTTATTTTATAAAATTTTAGATAGATAATATTTGCATAAAACTTTTGTTCTTTCATGAATTGTGTTTAATTTTAATTCTGCTAACATAACGTTCGTTGGCGTGCTTATTATATAGCCAAGAGCTAGTCGACTAGCCATGTACTCAATTTTTTCAAATATTTGCACTAGGTTCTTTAGTGTTGGAAAATAGATAAGGCATCCGTAGTCTATGATGGATCTAATAAGACTTTTATACAATATTATCACAGTTTCTGGATCTGCCTCTCACCACATGTATATATATATACCTCTTAGAAACATAACGATATTTAAAGCTTTTGAGCATCTTTTTTGTACGTATTCAACGTGTTGCCTAAAGCTGAGAGTGCAGTCAAGCCAAATTCCTACAAATTTTGTTGAAGCGCTAGATTTTATTTATTTGCCTTTAATATTTATGTATGTTTTACCTAGTTTTATACGCTTTTTATTAAAATGTAAAAAAATTGTTTATTCAGGAGCCAAATATAACCCAATATTAGTTAAGTTTATATCGATTTTATGTATTGCCTTTTCGAGTATATTTTTACTTTTTTCCATCGTTCATCTATTATAATATAAGGCTAAATCATCCGCGAACTGACATACATGAACACTTTTTGGTAATTTTTTGTTAATATTTACTACATAAATGTAATAGAGAAGGGGACTCAGGATTCCGCCTTGAGGAATACCTTTATACGATCTTCTATCAGTATATTTTGTATTGTCAGACAGTATACTTCATTCAGCTGTTAAAAATTTAACAAATTTTATATTACTTGGGCAGCCAATGTCTGCTAATTTTTGCACAAGAATGTCAATATTTACACTATCAAAGGCATTGCTAATGTCTAAAAATACGGAAATAAGATTTTTTTTTTATTAAAGTTTTCTTCTACTGTTATCAATCAATTCTCAGATTATCCATGGTACAACGTTCATTTCAAATTCTGGTTTGCTTATTTGGTTAGCATATACCATATATTTGTTAGCTCAACTCAGAATTAGAATTAATTTTTTAATATCTTTTCGAATAATTTACAAAGGCAAGATGATAAACAAATTGGTCTGACATTTTTCCCATCTGTTTATGAATGAAGTGTACAAAGTTTTTTTCCAATAATTTGGATACTCATTTCTTCTGTACATTTCGTTATACAAATCTGTTAGGATTAATTTATAATTTATTGGTAATCTTTTCAATATTTTGTGATGATTATATCAGATATTTTCAATATTTCAATATTTCATGATGTTTTGATTATTATTCAATATTTCAGAGAAATTGATTATCTCTGCACTATGGTAGCCATTCTGGGTTAGTTATTCACCACGGAGGGTAGATCTTGTCGATTGTAGTTTTAATTTTTCCATTATCTTAGTGATTTTCAGCATCGTGCAAGGGTTTTCTTTTTGTCCATTTATTTTCAAGAATCTTACTGTTATTCCATACATATTTTTTACTTAAATTGACATTTGTACTTTCCGCAAAATTTCTAAAGTTTTTTTGTTTTTTTTTTTTGCTTTTAATGTTTTAGTGGCTAGTGTAACGCTTTTTTTGTATTCCAAGAAGTGGTCTGTACGTTTACCAAAATTCCATTTTTAAAAATTTGCCTTTCTTATTCGCTTTACCTTGTCACATTCCGCATCCCACCAAGGAACTGGATTTTTATGAAATTATTTATGGACATCTTTTTGACAGGAGTGTTTATTAATATAGCGTTACTCACTCTTTTGGTAAACATAAGATATTTTTCTTCTGTGTTTGCTTGCTCATATTCAGCTATTAAAAATTGTGGATACTTTTCTATCAGGCAAGAATTTACTTTATTCCAGTTTGTTCTAATGGACTTAATTTTGAAATTTTTTTACGTAAATGTATTTTTCTAATTGCATATTAATTTTAATACGGAGATGATCAGATCCTAGACTGTCAGATTGAACTGTTGTATTTATTTTATGCGATAAATTTATACTAGAAAACTAAATTAATGTTCAATGTGGATGTTGTATTCGTTTGTATACGGGTAGATGTGTTATCATTGTGTAAAAAAGATTTGTTTAATTAATTTCATTAGTAGTTATCCACGATTCCACACAAGTGTAAATGTCTACATTTATCGGTATATTTGCGAATTCTTCTTTTTTTCTATTAATATTTCAGGGATTCCAAAATAACATTCTCAGTTTTTTTCGTATGAGGCCGACATCTTCTTTTTATATTTTATATTTAGTTAAACAAAATTAACAAGAACTAAACCAAGAATTCACACAATACACTGAAGGTTGTAATAAAAATTATACATTTGATTTTTAATGTTATAAGAAACAAATCGCGAAAAGCTCGTAGTCTCAGAATAAAAAAAGGAATTAAATAGTCAATTAAATAAAATGACAGATTCAGAACTGTATCAAATTTCTGAAATGTCAGAATGTACTTCCAGTTAAATTCATCTGAGACTATATGCTTTTCGCAATTTGTTTTCTATAACATAATAAATCGAATCTAAAATTTTTATTAAACCTTCAGTGTCTTGTGTGAATTCTTTGTTAATATTCAGTATATCTGTCGTTTCGTATATTTTATTGAAACCTTCGTGAAGTTGATTAAAGGTTATTGTAGAAACGACAATTATATCGTCGAATACTTCTTTAGTATTCATATCTAGGAGTTGCTTTGTTGTTTTCTCTTCAAACTGTTCATTTAGATTTCTTTTTCTTCTTTTTGTGGTTGGTTTTAAAAAGTTACTGTCATCCTTAATTTTATTATTTACAGTCTCATTTTTTTTGTCCCATTTGTTTATTAGGTTCTAAAGGTGTCTCGTTATTTGCTGTATTCGTAGCACTTGTAGATAAAGTAGATGTTGGAAGTGCCCTTTTTAGTGCTCTATTAACCTTTTGTTGTCTTTTGCTGTTTCCATATCTTTGTCGCTGTAATTTTCTTTCAATTTTTTCGATTGCGATGTTTCAATAGTTTGAAAGCATAGTTTGGCCGTGTGTCGGTTTTGTTTACAAATATAGCATCTAGTTGAGTCTGTGCTCAAGTATATCCACATAGAAATGTTGTGTACTATTTGTATTGATTTAGGAATTAAGTTTGTTTCTTTATCATTCGAGAAAATAAAATTTACAAAAATAAAAAGATATGCATAAAGTATTAGCGTAGTATCAGATTAACCTGAAGAACAAAAAGAGTAAATCGGACTAACGTCACACCTTCTTTAGGGTAGAAATGCCAAAGTTGCATATGAACCTTCCTTTGAGCTGGCCTGGTATTAATACTTTAAGCGAACTACTTTGAGTTGACGTTCGTGATTTAAGACGTCACCTAGTGGCTGCTGGTGAAACTGATTGTTAAAACCATTAACTTAATTTATTGATGAAAGTAAAATGATTTTCAATAAAAAACATAGCCTATGTCCTTCCCAGATAATATAGAATCTATATGTCAAATTTCAGAACAATCGGTTCAGTAGTTTTTTCGGTTATCGGTTTATTCGGTCTTTATACATTAGTATGAAGTATGATATTATTATGATTTGATATGATATATGATATGATATGAAGTATGATTGCGATTTAACAAAGTATCGTATCGTCACATACCCTTTCGATGAGGGCGATTTCCGTAGTGTATGAAATAAATATTCGAGACTCGAGCGTCATTATTTTCGCGGCAGCTTTCTAGTGCAGACGTCTTATTAACTGTTTCGTTTAATAAAATCTTCTTTGCTTTATCACATAGATCATTTTGAAGTTTTCTTTTACACAGCCTTAAAATCCCAAAATGCAGTCCTCGTACGTTATAGCTTATGCAGTTATTTATTAGTTGTTCTACTGATCTTTTATTGTCCAAGTATATTATACATACTCTATTTCCAGAAATTTTTTAAATATGGGTGATGTTTCTTGGATCGATCAATTTTTCTAAGCCATCAATGTAGTCATCTATGGTGCTTCTTACTATAGATTCTGTAATAATAGCTTGATCTTTTTTGGAAATAGTAAGTTGGCGTATGTTTGCTGTGGAGTATATAAATTTTCACTTGGATTTTTTCGCGCTGCATTAGATAAGCCTCTGGTATCAGAAGCCATCATTATACTGTTGTTAAGCTTCGCAAACTGCATAAGCAGCTGTAAAGTTCCAAATAATATAAAACAAACTTTACTTCACTGTTGTATAATAAGCGAGTCAATATACACTTGGTATTGTTGACATTCGGGACTTGACATTCGGGACACTGACTTTAAACACGTCTGGTCGCTACGGTGTCGAATACTGAACTCTTTTAACACACCTGATGATTTGCATGAAATTACAAAGAGGCTGAAGGTACTAATAAAAGTTAAAAATTAAAATAAATTATGTCAACGACATAACAGCAACAAATTATAACAAAGACAGCCTTTATATTGTCATATACTATTTTGGACTTGGTTGTTTTAGTAATATAACAGATATTAGAATTATTTATTAATATCATACAAACAAATATCCAGTAAATAAATAATTAATTAATTCGGTATAATCTGTATTTATTGAAATAAGAATAGTATATAATAACGAAAAATAAAGAGAGTAGAGATTCTTAATGACGCAGGCAACTAAGAACCTTACTTGATTATCGCTCAGACAGAACTAACTTTTAATAAGCTCGCACGTACGTTATTATGTACAAAAATATACGGGTTTGTGCATGCAGAGCACTGCAAGATAGAACACGCCGAATACAGCAGGTATAGATGCGTACAGAGCTACAAGTTTGCATGTATAAGCAGCTGCAGGTCCAGACAGTAATTATATTGACACCCAAGTATCTAACTGTTAATAACTGTATTATATTTATTGTATGTAGATTCTTATTCAATTGTAACGCATTATTTAGGAACTCTTATATTTAGCTTTAAATTTAAAGTTAGTTTTCGATTTAACTAGTTATATATATTATTTATTATAAAATACTATCTGGAATAACTCTATAATTTTTAATTTTCTAAACGATCGTAAGTAAATAGTAGAGTGGTAGAGGAATAAGGAGAGAGACAGTATATATATATATATATATATATATATATATATATATATATATATACTCGAAAATTTTTTGCTCACATAACAATTACATTTATAACATTAGGATCGTACAAATTATACTAATTACTAATTTTGTTAATTCATGATATGTTTTCATTTTCTGTTTTCCAAAGAAATTATTGGCATTATTTTACTTCCATATGAGTCGATCTTTGCGTAGAATGCAGTTTTTATCAAATTTGTAATTGTGAAAGGAAAAGTGGCTAACTCTAAGATATGTGGGTTCTTATCTATCTTATTATAATCTACTAATTTTAAAGTTTGACTAGTTATTGTTATCAAAAGCGAATTTACAAATAAAAAAGAAAAATGAAACTACATTATATGCTTAGTGTAACTAATTTTAAACCAGAAAATATAAAAATTTAACATTGTATAAATTTCATAAACACGATTTGACATTGTGTTGTCGGCAATAAGTAAATTTACGATTTAGATTTGTTAAGAGGTATACGAGAAAAAAATTGTGCTAGATGAAACACAATATATTCATTTATCGCTATTAATTTAAATATTTCAATTAATTTTAATAAAATCTTCAGTTTCCTTCTCATATAATGGCTTCAAAGAGATGTCAATGTAATCAATCGTGTTTGTGAAACTTATAAAGTCTTTGAATTTAGATACATATATACCAAGTAATTGTTTACAATATATTATCTTTAGTCTTGTTAAATGCTTAAATTAATGTTCATTTAATTTTTACTGCTAAGTACACAATTCCTTTGTACTGACAATAAAGTCGAGAAAAGAAGGAAAATCGCTAAACTATTGCGCGTGGTGCCAAACTTGAGCTACGCAAGGTTGATATTTTGTCCAACTGTCTTTAAAATTGTCTTACTATCATTTCTATTTTAAATCTACTTCGTGTATGATGGTGTTTTTCACATTGTGTGATTTAACTTGATGATTGTATGATTCTAAAATATAATTTTGCCGTAAAATTATATACTTTTAAAAATGAAGCATTTGTCATCTGAGTATATCAAATTGATTTTTAGTCCGATTAACAAAACGAGGCAATAAATCGCTTTGAAAAATGCTGCAATAGTTTTCACTTATAGGTATGTCATGGTGATGCTAAATCGTTCTTCAGAATTTAATGTTTCCCTCTACTATTTTCAAAATGATTTCATCTGCATTTTGAAAAAAATGAATTTTTCGTTTTTGATATTAGTACTTTATTGTATTTATTTCATTATTATTACTAGAGAGAATATAGAAAATTAGTTTTCTATATCGTTGAATATTTCAATAATAGGTTTCTAGTAATTCGTGTAAATCTAAAAAAAATCGATGGATGATATTTAATAAAAACCTATATATTGTGAGACATAAGTGTACATAACTTTTTTAATTTAATACTTAATTTTTTGTATGACGTATATTCATATCTAAAATGATGTGTTAATACAAGAGCATTTCACTATTATTTGCTTTGATAGCGGTACATTTTTCATTAAGTCGTTTGTTTTTAATTACAGTAATTTTATAATCATTTACTATTTTCAATACTGATAGCATGTTTCTTTTTGAGCATCTAATTATGGAGCAAATAATGTTTAATTATTTGAACTTGTTCTTATGAAAGTAGGCCTGCTAAGAGAATTCATTTTATATTTTTGAAAAATCAGCTCAAATGTCACAGGGCCAGTAGATAACAAATCTTCACGCGAAATAGATGAGAACACTTATAGCGAAGCATTAGATACTATATTTTTAGTAACAATAGTAAAATTTTTTATTTAGCTTCTCAATTTTCAATGATTAATTTATTGTAGTGATTCAGTATCAGATAGTAGTATTACATTTTCTTAAAAATGTTATAATATAACAAGATATTCTGATATTTGATTTGACAAGGAGAACAGGCATTTGCAATGGTTGTATTTTGTATTTATAATGGTTAATTTTTGTACATATTATATTCTTTGTTGATCACATAATATACTATACCAAACAACGTCATTAAGATTTCCCATAAAGAAATTAGATTAAATTAAAATTAAAATGTCAGTTATAATATTTTGACTGGCTCAAGAGGCAGAGAGGTTATAATGATTGATCGCGAGTCGATTAATAGAACAATGAATTCTAGAAAAATATCATATTTCTAGAACTAAGGTTTTTCAGTAGTTTTATAGAAATCTTGATAATAAGTTATATCTTTAGTTACTTCTGTTATAAGTAACGTTTTGTTGATATCGTTACACATTAAATGCATCATTGTTTATTAATTCTTCAGTTAAGATATCTATTATTTAATTTCTTATAATTGCATGCTATTTATGTTTAATCTAAAAACTTTTTTAGATAAGCCCCGATGTACTGAGCTTATCTACAGAGATCTTTTGTAGACTAGAAAATACGCTTAAGGTGTCTGAAAATATATATTCATTGCGATGTTTATATTTGAGGAATAAGTCAAGAGCATCAACACTCATTCATATACACTAGGGAGTAAAGACGAAGGTATTTGAATTATCTCTGAATCTTCTTGTCAATGGTTGGACAAAAAAAGGTTGAGTCAACTGAAAGCGTACCATCGTCTTTAGTGTCCTCTGTATAGATTTCGCAATAAGAATTGGAATGTAGTATAACTTGTATATCACATATAGTATCACAGTATCAGCTAATTTTTGTATCAACAAGTCACTATTTACATTATCACAAAAAATACCAAAAAGTTCTCTTTTATGTTTTAATTTTTTTTAATATTTAGAGCGAGGTTTAGCATATAATCTTTATAAGAGAGGCTTTTGTGAAATCTACATGGGGAGTCAATGATTCGTTTCAATGTACCACTGGAATTTATTTTTAATAATCTTTTCAAAAAGCTTAAAGAATGCGATGGTTAAGACAATAGGTCCCAGACTTATTACATCCGATCTTTTCGCGAAAGACATGGGGACGACCCAGTTCTATTTTTAGATCCATTTAATATTTTTACACAAAGAAAGAACGAACTAGGTAAAGATAGAGTTTCGAGAAAAACAATCTGAAAGAAACTTTATTATATATAAAATTTGAACACATGTATACACATATTATGACATCTTACGTATAAGTCAAACTCGCTTCCGCTACGTTCAAGGTGAGAACTCGAATCTATCTGCTGATGCTCTAGCTTGGCTCATATATCCCACTCTGCATTCCTTCTTCAAAATTACACACTACTAGAGTCAAACTCATAGAATTTGGCAATGTAAGTATCGGTATTTGCAACACATACAATTAAAACTACTTAATAAAAGTGGCTTCCTTGGCAGAAATCTAACAATTTTTAATAGGCTGGAAAGTAGTTACTAGGTAGTAAAAATAGAATCAATCATTGTGGCTAGAAACAAGGTAAATCTTAGAATGCAAAATGTGAATGTTGTCAATAAAATTAAGAAAAAGGTAGAAACTAGGTTTAAAAACTAGTTAAAAACTAGGTAGAAACTAGGTAGAAACTAGGTAGAAACTAGGTTGTGTTTAACCTTGTTTCTGGTTAGTAAGTGAGCAATTTATTTAACAATTAATATTTATATACACACACACATGATATTTGATAACCAAAATATTAATTTCCCATTAACTAGGGAATAACTAGATTAAAAGGAATAAAAACAACCTATTTTCTTTTTTAAAAATAATTTCAGTTTCATTAGGTAAAACATACCTAGTTTCAAGGTAACTTTATTGGAAACGTAAAATATATTTACTCCAAACTAACTATTATAACTATTAAATACCTAAAAAATAGCTTAAAAATGTAACTATAAATCGGACGGAATGGCCGTAAAAAACGTTACATGTTTTCCTATTTACTACCGAACAAATATACCTTGTTACTAGGTATCTTCATTTGAAAATACCTTATTTATACCTTAAAAATAGAATGAATTTCTACGAGGGTTATATTGCATATATACAGTTTTTATAATAAAATAATCGATTCCGTCTACTCCGGGTAAGAACTGACTTTTCTCGTATCTAATGCTAAGTGAAATTTTGCAAATGGTTATCCATCCTCTATGAGGCCATTAATTTTGAAGTAAAGTTATATATTAGAATCAGTCGCAACTCGTCGAGGATAAATTTTAACTCGAGCTCGCAAATGATTTTGGATTTGTAGATTTTCACCAATATATCATGAACTAATTTTTAACTATTTGTTTTAAAAAAATCTAGCATTATTCTAGACATATGTAATGCTAATTGTAGGACTTAAAGTTTCTGTGAAGTTTTTGTAATTATTATTTTTCCTTTGTTTTAAAGAGTTTTGTTACGATAGCTGGTATTTTTCCATATTTGATCGTCAAGTTCGTCGGTTTTTTCCCATTTAAAGAAGGTGAAAGTTTTTTTTTGTTTCATTTTTTGATACTCTTCGTTTCATCAGAAAACAGGATTGCACTGTATTAGGTCACCAAATATTTTTTGTAGATGGAATACCTCTTTAATGGAATCAGTTACAATTGTTAAAAAATTATAATATTTTTCTAAAGTTAACGTACAAGTCTTTTGGCTTGGACCTTACATTATTCTTGTTAGTTCGAATAGGCTTATTTTGAATGACTTTTTGGTATATCATTATTTTTTAAATTGATATATATGTACATCAGATAGTGTTCTGAGTTCCAAGTATCATTATGAACATAACTAGTGCTTCACCAATACCAAGACCAAGACCAGATGTAATAAAATATCGTCTTGGTGACGAATAAGTATCGTCAATTTTGACATCAGAATCGCTATTAGCAGTGCTTCACCAATAACAAGACCAAAATTGGATTTAGTGAAATATTGCCTTACATATGTACAAAACCAAGATCATAATTTAATTGATGATGCTTATTAGACAACAAGACGATGTTTTATAAAATCTGGTCCTGGTCTTGGTATTGGTAAAGCACTAGGCATAACTAATAATTTTGTCAACTAAATTATCATTAGAAATGACAAGAGTCAAGTCAGTGTGCGTAATGGAATTGAGATTATGAATGAAAAGTTAAAAAAATTCTATGCTTTCCAACAAATTTGTTTATTTATACAGGATTTAACACAATTCCAAGAGTTGTGATACCCATTAAAATAATCTATAATTATATTATTGTCTTTAAACTTCATATTAATAAAAATATTTCTTTTACATTTATTATTAAAATATATGACAATGCACTTGAATATTAAAAACAAGTGCATTGTCGGTAGAATTAAATCCTCGTTGGCGGCTGATAACTGTGTAGTTGGAGTATCGTGCGTAGCGTTATTATAATATTACCATTAATATACCGTAATATTATCATTTTCCTGATAGTTTATAATTATATCTGTAACAATGGCATTTTAACAATTGAATTTTTGGAAACTGTGTCTGTTGAGCTATTCAAGAGTATGATACCCTTTGAGGGCTAGGAAAGTTTCTGTAATTAGAAACGCGCATTGCACTCAGGCCAAGACACGATTATTTTTTACCACTATCACTTATTTTACAAAAATTTTTTGTTATTTGTGATTCACATTCTGTAGACGTTATCGAGCACAAGTCCGAAAATAAAAATGTCTTACTTTGACCTCAGACCAAATTTGAATCCCAAAAGTAATATTGATTAATTTTATTCTTATAATTACATATGCGATAGTCAATGAAGATTTTTTTCAAATGAAGAATTCTTTGAAAAATGATACCAACAAGGCTGAAATTATATGAAGACTATGATTGGCGTCTTACAATAGAGTTCTTTTACTGTAAATATAATTATTGTCGAAGAGTATTGACATGTAATATAGCGCTAATAGCCGTTCCCCAGACACTTGGGAAGTATACGATATTGCAGCTCTATAACCGTTCCAAAATTTATTTTTTAAATGCTTCATAAAATTGAACGATTAAATCACCAAACAGAACAACTAAATGTTTAGATAGACGCGTTAAGCTTAAGAAAAGGAATCAGTTTCATAGTTCAGTAATATTATTTGTTAAAAATAAAAATAACATTTTAAATGAGTTTCTTGAAAGCAATAATCAATGAAAAAAGTTTATTCCTAATAGTTAAATGCACTTATCAAACAAATGTCTAGAGAAATTTAAAAAAGTTCGCGTAAAATAGATTATGCAATGCTTGATATTTCTTCGTCATATTAATTAAGAAATGCAATTCAAAAAATGTTCATTTTAATAAAGATCTTACAAGAATTACTAATTTAATATTATAATTCGATTGATTATTTAAACGGAGTTTTTCAAGTTCAAAATTATATTTGTGTGATATTTTTAGAGGTTTTTTTTTATTACGGAGATATTATCTTATTAAGAATTAATTAAAACAAATAATTTCTCCATTTTAATTTTAAAACAATATTTACATTTCTACAGGATGCAGAAAGAACGCTGCATATTTATATTACTTATATATCAATCGAATTCGCACGTTACCTATGTGAAAAACATTTTATCGCCGAATACGATCAGTCGACAGATATCTAAAACCAAACTGGGATTCTGAATTTTTTATTTTTGCACGACTAACATTTGCGTGGCTTCTTGGAAAAACAGCCACTAAACTCCCTGCCTCCATTTGTCCAATTCCTCGAGGAGGGTGCAGCAAAGAGTTATCCTTCCCCTCGGACAGTCGAACCTCCAGCGATGTTGGATTGTATAATAGTGATCCGATTCTCGATCTTGCTTGTTCCCCGCGTGGCGATCGGAGTTGCGCGCCCGCTCGCACAGTGGATATTTACGACTGACCGACTCATTGCGGCGGTGGCTGCGCGCGGCGAGTTGAGTGAGCGGTCGCCACAAATCACGCGCGGGGCCTTGCGTCGCAATAGTGGCGCAGCGCCCGGGCAGCGGCGGCAACGGTAGCCGAGAGAGCCACGGTTGACCTTTGTCCGGCGGCGCGGCTCGCCTTTGGAGAGAACTTTGACTTATTGGTGACAGTATAGGAGAGGCGAGCCGTATTATAGCCTAGTCGAAAAGAATGTCGGAGATTCTAGAGCCGGGCGAGCGTGCTTTCGTCTATCAAGGATACATGTATTTTTATTGAGTCGGAAATTGGTAGAAACCTCAAGGGAGATAACTAACGCTCGTGAAATAATGATGGACGTTGGTATTCAAGACGTCGTTTTTAATATTAAATAGCTCATTTCTGAATTTATATTTTGCTTTCTTTTCTATATATATATCTCAGATTTTGGAAACCAGATAGATCCATAAAATTGTATATAAGAAAATATTTTAATGTTTTTATTATTGAATTAAATACAGAATTATTTTATTTTAGGTATAGGCTAGCATTTCATTATCAGTAAATTTTCAAGCATAATCAAATGTATTCAACAATTACAACCATTATAACATTAAATTTATCGAAAACTATAACTGTGTTATTATAAATAAAATTTCGAAAAAGATTTCTCCAAAAATGTACAAAATAAACAGATCGAATTAAAACCTTAATTAACCAACATTTAGCTACTGAGAAAAACAACTAATAAATTAAGTGATCAATCAATGCTGTAGAGAAACTTTTGAATGAAACTAATAACTTCAAGATTGAAACTTGTTAGACAATAATTGGTACGATAGAAGCAGAAACAGAAAAATGTGTATGTCTCTCATAAAAATGAATATCAATCATTTTTTAAACAACATGAATTAATTATATATTAAATTATATAAAGAATATCATAAAAACTGTGGAGCTAGAAAAAATATCGTCAAATATTTATTCAATAACAGAGACAGATCCTTATAATCGCGGCCATAAAAGAATTTGAAGCCAGAGAGCCGATGTATAGGAGAAAAGAATTCAGCAGTGGGGTGTAACGCTTGTGCGTCGCTACACATCCGTATAGAGAGAGAGAGAGAGAGAGAGCGAGAGAGAAACCGTCCAAATGTCAGCTGCTGCCAATAAATAACAACGCACGTTTGACGTATGAGCGTCAGTGGTAGCTTGCAGCCGCCCGTACATCTCCGTCGGCGAATCAAGCTCTGATTTTTCACGCGCCGATCACGCACGCAATTGCCTTTCGATCGAATTTCTAGGGCGCAGAGGGTAGGGAGGAGGATGGAAGGAGGGGGACGAGCAGAATTATTTCTATTCCCGGTCGGCGAATCCCTTTTTATGGAGAATCTCTCTCGGCTTCTTTTCGCGGTCTTCGATTTTAAAACTGGGCTATTGTCGGGCCGTTCTGGATTTCTGTTTTATTGCAATTTCGTTCTCTTTCTCTCTGTCTCCCCCTTTCTCTGCCTTATTTATGTCTCGCACTTCGGGGTAAGGGTCGGTACAGATGCGTTTCTGCAAGGATTTATTGGCCTAGAAAATCGATACTTATTTTTATAAGTCCTGCTGTTTGGAGCGATGTAATTTCAGTCAAAATCACGAATCTGGTGGTGTAATAAAACAATGCAGGATATTTTAATCAGCATCGTATTTGAAAATTAGTTATTCTCGTTATCGTTAATAATTTAGATAATAACATAATTGGGAAACACAAATAAATAATTAAATTTTACGATATGGACAACGACGGCGTGATAGAAACAAACTTCCAACAGTCGATATATTACGTTATAGATCCACTTTATTTATAGATAGACTTTAGTCTCCTCAAAAATTCTACATAATTTCGTTTCCAAAATGGAAAGGACTGGATCCGTATATTAATATCAAAGAAAGCAGCCAAAAGTTCAACGATATTAATTACCGCGCTGCATTATTTATTCCCTCGTGGAAGAGACATCAGAGTCCGGCCCATCGCTTCCTCCGCTCTTCACCACGAAGTTATCGGGATCGTTTCCTCGGCAGACACACGGCTGCGTTGGCCCCCACGCGGAAGCATTAAGCGTTCTAGCAAAGAGAAATCAAGAGCGGGAGAGAGAAAGATGCATCAGCGAGGGAGGAGGAGGAAGAGGTGAAGCGTCGAGAATTCGCGTTTTGGTGCCCTGCAAGAGAGGGAGGGAATGAGAGAGAGAGAGAGAGAGAGGGAGAGAGAGAGAGAGAGAGGGAGAGAGAGAGAGAGAGAGAGAGAGAGAGAGAGAGAAAGAGAGACCAGCTCGTCGTTGGTTCACTGTAGCAGTGTGGATGTCGCTGTCGCATAAATCACGCCGGTATCTTCTGGCGCGGCGGCCTCGCTCATCATGCCCGAGTTCTTGTCGCGCCTTAATAACGCTCACTCACTCTATCTCTCTCCCTCGCTTCTTTCTTCCTCCCCCTACGACCCTCTCCTCGAAGTATATACGTACACCGATGGTGGCGGGAGCGGTAAGAGGGAGGAGAGCGAAGTGAGAGGAAACCACCCCCTCGAGCAGGCAGGCATCCCGGCAGGCAGCTTGCTCGAGAATCGGCCTCGCTACAAATCCTGATTATATTCTGCAAGTGACGTTAGACCTCCGGTTAAATATATATATATATATATATATATATATATATATATATATATATTTGTAAAAGGGCAGGGTAGGGGGTAGGGGGTGCAATGCAGGCTCGAAGACTGCTTTTTGTTCGCCGGCACCCGCGCGTGAGTGCAAGCTTTTCTCGTTCTCCGCGCGCGCACTATATACTGTGTACAAGTAGGAACACCGGCCTGTGTCACAGATCGCGCGCTACTAATACTCCTCAGTCCTGACCTCCTGTATGGCTTCTGTACCCCTTTACGCCCCAGGCCTTCTCTGTCATTCTTTTCCATTGCTTTCTTTTTCGGCGATGTGTGGCTAGTGTAATGCTACACTATATGTATACAGTTCTTAATTTTCTCCATACTTTCTATCATATAATCAAATTCTGCGATTAAGCAAAACTGTTATTGGGAATGATAATCGAGGTTTCATATACTCGAAGGTATTTGATAATACAATAATTAAAAGTAAAGTTATTACAATACTTAATTATATCGTTCTATTATTAGATTTTTGTTACGAGATCTGTATTCTTGCCGAGATAAAATAACTTATATTATTATAATTAGTCAACAATAATTCAACGGAGTATTTTTAGAAGTACGTATGTTAATGTTTCTCTCAACTTTAGCCTAATAGTGCCGAAAGATTCGCTCGAGGAAGTGAAATAATTCTTTGTCTTTCTATAATAAATTCTATATTTCTCTGTCGAATCGATATACCGAGCTCATAAATAGCGACGCATTATTGAACGCGCAAAACAATATTTTCATTAAACATCCGACCATTATTTAGCGCGATAGAAATCGAGTCAATATATAAAATGCAAAGCTCTCAGCAGGACGAAAGATTTCGAAAAAAAACTAATGCGAGGTATGACATAAAGGTAAACAGAAACATGGAAATCCATTATTCGACATTTTTTTTCTTTCCGGCATAATCGACTTTTCCTCGTGACTACGTAGAGCATTGCTGGTGTCCTGTCGTGCGAATATAGTTAGCAACTTTGGTCTTCCTGCACATTATATATATATATATATATATATATATATATATATATATATATATATATATATATATATACATGACCCTCCCTTTTCCTACAGCTATCTCCGTCTCTCTCTCTCTCTCTCTACGTACACATATCTTCTCCCTTTGCTTCTCATCTTTACCCGACCGACTGACAGCCTGGACCGCGTAAATCAATTTTCAATTACGGCTTTAGTACGTACATGTAGCAGCCGATGCATGGAAAGAGAGGGAACATTTATAAGAGTGTATATAGCCTCAATCCCTTACATATATATATAATTCATTTTCAGCCATCACAAATATTTTTGGTAATGAATCAGTTGTTCAAAAATCGTTGATATTTTAACCGTTCAATAAAATCGTATCTTGTCTGAGTCATGTAATCGATGAGTAAGATTTCAAAAAAATAAATGAAAAGTATATTGATTGTGTTATTAAAATTAAATAATATAGTAACAAAATCTTTTGAAAACTAAGTAAGTGGCTCTTATATAGGGCATTTTTTAATTAAAATGTTATAGATTTTTATGTTGTTATATTGTTATAATTTAATGTTTAGATGATTTTTCATTAAAGTTTTTTTTAATATTAATGAAAGATAACTAAATTAACGTATAAGTACAAGTTTCAATGAGACTAAATAATTTTTCTTTGTTTCGAATATTATGTACATGCTGGACATCGAGGTCCACTTTTATATTGTTAGTTGGATAATGACGGTAGACGTTGAACGAAATTCACTGATGACTAAAGTATAAAATATTGACTGTAATTTCAATGTGCGGGAATCTCCAAACTTTGATCAACAGTGCAAACCGACAAAAGATTTTTTAGCTCGGATAATGCCAAAATCAATTAAAAACATTGTATTTCATCTAAAATCGTTGCGGATTAATGACACCGAAGATAACAGAAGTTTCAGTAAAGATTAGTAAAACACTGGAACCGGAGATGTTCAAGATATTCACGAGCGAGTAGAGCTGACATGTTCACCGTGGAAGCCCAGTGTTGTAAAAACTTTTCTGTCTAAAGTTTGAAGAAAAACATAAGCCAAAACTTGGAAATATTTTTTTGGCACTTGACTTGAAGGCATCGGCTTAGGATAATTCATCTCAGCATTTGTTACTTCATTAATTATATCTTATTACTATGTCACTAATTCAATTTTTTTTAATAATTAATTTGGTGAATAATGAACATTTCTTACATTATATATATATATATATATATATATATATATATATATATATATGTATATTTTTTATTATTATTAATATTGTAGTGTAATTAATTGTACTACAAGAGGCCTACTTCCCAATCTTATGAAGTTTTGAATTTTTGTTGTAAGTTAATCGGAAGAATTCGATTAGGTAAATTTATAGATGATCGTATCAATGACTGGAATCGTCCGATTAAAAACTTAAAAAACCATGAACTGTCTCAGATATATATGGAAAATGTAAAATATGGTTAGATACAATGCGATATAAATGAACACAAGCAAACAATATTAAAATTTGATAAAACTGAAAAAAACTGAAATTTAGAAATTAAGTAACAAAAAAGAAAAACGTGCACTTAAAAAAAATATTTTCAGTAAATTTAAATCAATTTTTAATGTAATAAAGACTTCCAGAATATATGTTGATTATACTGTAACAAAATTTTTGCAAAATTGAAATATAGAAATAAAATGTATTAATTTTATAATTTTTTATTTTCTGGTTGGAAGCCCAGGCAGTCTTCTTGTTCTTATCTAGAATTGTTACTTTGATGTCAAACTCTGAAATATTATATGAATCATCATTGATTCATATATAATAAACTTAATCTATGAAAATTAAAGCTCATGGACTTATTAAAATAAAATAGCAGTAAAGTTTAATCTATAATCGGAAGTTTTATAATATGTATTTACTATTAAATGAGCTCTTTTGATGATTGAGTACAATCAATATGGTTTTTAAATGCACTTGATGTGTGTGTGTGTGTGTGTGTGTGTGTGTGTGTTATATATATATAAAGTATTTTTTCTTCAAATAGTCTTGCTCTATAAAAATAATTGGCTAATAAATATTTTAAATCGCATAAATTAATAGAATGGACGATTTAATATTAAAAACTAGAAATTAATGAAAGATCTGGAGCTAAAATAAAGTTAAACTTCTTATTAGACGTTGTATCTATATAGGTTAGTTGAGCATACGAATAATTTATAATATAAAGAAAGAAAACAATTGAAATTTCTGTAATACAAATTATTTCGATTAGGGTAGTTTGTAAATAAATTCATTAATGTCAGACATGTTACATATAGTGCAGGATAATGAATAAAAAATGGGCGTCAAGCAAATGAGATTAAGAGTCAAAATGAGGGTGGAGGCGCAGAAAAAGGATACGAGCGCTGTAGCGCAGAATGAAGTTAGGAAAAAGGGTTGCAGAACCAGAAAGAGCGCCCGTTACGGTCGTTCGAGAGAAGGGAAGGGACATGGTGGGTGGGGGGGGTGCGACGGGTTAAGTATGGGAGGGATCTCGAAGTACGGCCGTAGACCGACTCGGTTCGGTGGCCATGCTCGCATATCCCGCGTGTAGTGCTACGTAAGCTGTACTAGTATCAACATATCTATATATATATATATATATATATATATATATATATATATATATATAAACATAATCCCTGTGCGTGCGCGTGTGTTTGTCGCGCGTTATTTTACTTTCCTGTAGCCATATTTATAAATCAGCGATATAGCATGGGCACAGGACGAGCGGACGACGTGGAGGTACGGGATTTATAGCTTCTCCTTCTCTTCTTCTCTCTTTCTCATTCGCCTTTTTTTCCTCGGTCCTTCTCCAGTCTGCCTGGCAGTAGTAGGTACGGAACCACCCCATTCGCGGTACGCTGCCCGCGTTGTGCACACATGAAAATAAACGTATGCACATAAACACGTGCATATAAGCGCGGATTCTCCGCGTGTTGTTCTCGCGCGACGCGCAGCGGCGCGCAACTTGAGTTTGCTCTTCGCCGCGTCGCGACGGCGGGCGTCGTACAAACTGCCAAGCTCGCTCCGCACGCGCGCATATGAGCTTTGCTCGACGCTTTCCCCTCACCGCCCGGGCTTCTCGGGCAATAAATCAGCGAATTTTTTGGGCCGGCCGCTCCCGATGTCGGGTCGTCCCAGCTCGGACGCGCCGAAGACTGGCTCGATGCGCCGTAGCGAGACGGGATGAAATTGAACGGGGTACGGGGGGTGCTCGGCGGTGCGGCGGAGTTCGGGGTCATTTTTGTTCGCGCAACAAGGCTCGAGCTCCGCTCGACTCGGTTCTATCGGCGGAATGAAGAGTTCTCCTGCAGCAGTATCAATGTCCTTATACCAATTGTATATACGTATCGTATCGTGCCTCGTACGTTCGCGCACGTGCATCGGGCGTCCCCCTTGCCAAAAGTCTCTAATTCGCGCGAGCAAAAACCTTTCAAATTCGAGTAAAAATTCGGACCGCGTGGGGCACGAATTCCGAGGCGGCAGCAGCACGCCGGGCGACAATTTCGACGATAAAATTTCTCACCACTCGCGCGAGAACCGAAAAGTTTTTATCCAGCGTACATCTATTTGCTGGCCCTCCACCCCGACCGGGCGTACATCATCTCTCTCCGTCTCCGTCGTTCATTGCCGTTCCGGGGCCATCATCGTCCATCTCGTTCTCCCTCGCGAACTCCCGCCACCTTCCTCCCCACCTCTTTCTCAAACTTCTCTCGTTCGCGGGATTCCCTCCTTTTCGCCTGCCTCTCTCTCTCTCTCTCTCTCGGTCTCCGTGCTCGCTTTATTTCTCCCTATCCCTCGCCTTTCCCTCTCCCTTATGTGCTATATGTATACGCTTCGTGCTCTGCGTCACGGGAACGTATATAATTAGCAGCATTGTGCTTCATACCGACAGATTTACGGGCTACGTCGCTCGGGCCTCGACTAGTGCATGCATAAGCGCGTTAAATAAGTATTTATCCGACCCGTGGGGGTTGACGGGATACGGACGGCCGCTCGTCGAAACCACCAACCGGCGCCTTGCGCGCGCACGTTCCCCTTACACCCCGGGTTTTTCACCCTCATTTGTAACGCAGCTACCAATGAATTTGATGCCTTCGCGCTGTCAGGATATGGGGAAAAATGTGCTTAGAGCACGACAGGCGTCAATCCAATATAACCTGATGAGTTCATTTTATATAAAATCGATATCCTCCTGTATATATAGTGTCCATATATATATATATATATATATATATATATATATATATATATATATATATATTCACGTCGTACGACTTATAAATAGATCTATTTACAAGAACTTTAGATATGCAGAATTTTTCGAAATAAAGACAAGCATTTTTACATTAGCTTTAGAAATGCACCATTCTTAGTACAATGTAATGATACAAATTCGGTACTATATAAAATAAAAAAATTAATGAGAAGAAGGGGGAGTTTAATTTTTGATTTCGATCACCGAGAAAATAATTTATGAGATTGAAAATAATATGTTTTGTGGAAACCTATTTTTATTGAATAACTGTTGGAATTATAGAAATCACTAGTGCGGACGTATGTATTCTATGATGTATAGGTATAGTATGATTCAACAATCGCGGCGCCTATGTGTAGCTGTAGCGCTTCATCTCAAATAAATATATACACACTCAGTACATGTTGATCGCTCGTCACGTTCTGGCGCTCTTTTAGCCCCTCCTGTTTATATAAATAAACTATATTACAAAGATACTCCATTGTATATTTTCTCAACAATAACCAAAATTTCTTCTGGACTTAAACAAATAAGTACTTAAATATTATCAATTTTTTATGGAAAAAGAATATACTTGCAATAAAAACAAAGTTCTTGAAAAAGACGATATTGTTTGAAAAATAATAATAAATTTATTTAATATCAAAAAAATTATGTATTCAAATCAAGACAACTTAAGTTCATTATTTCTGCGTAATAAATAAATAGAGTATTTAATTTTAACAAATTGTCACTTGTTTGAAACAGAGAAATAAATTATTTAAAATAAATATTAGAATAGAGAAATTTGAAAGATAATAGTCATTCAATTTAAGTAAATATTATTTGAAATGTAATAGTTAAACTTTATTTTCTTAAAATGACAAAAATATGTTCTTAAAATTAAAAAACTTAATTTAAATTTGAGACACACGCGCACGTACACTCGGGGCCAGTTGTCGAGAAGTAAAGTTCGCCGACCACCAGGCGACCGACGATGCGTCCATTGGTCCGGCGTTCGTCATTTATCACACGTCGCGCGCTTATACGATGAGCAGTCGAGCTGTCACTCTTTTGCCACCTGTACGTGTATACGTATTCCTATATACAAGCACCAAACCAAGGGCCAGTAGTCGCTTTTGGGCTACGCTTATTCTGTCGAGAGCGCGGCAGGTGCGCGAAAAATCGTGCGCACCCTCGTCACGATCCACGGCGCGGTGGTGCTCCGGATAGCGCCGGCGCGTATACCTGCACACCTTTTTTACTCGCTTCGAATTCTGTTCTGGACGCGAGACTATCGGCAGAGACGAGAGAGAGAGAGAGAGAGAGAGAGAGAGAGAGAGAGAGAGAGAAAGGGGGCACCTCCTCTTTCTCCGAGAGAAATATAAATCTTCCTGTATGTAATCGGACGGGAAAATATAACCTTTATGTACAAATACGCGCGTCCACGCGGACGAGTAGGTATTACATTTGTCATTTGCCTCGTGAAATGAATATTTAATGAGCAGGGAGGACGGCGACCCGGGCGAAAGAGTGTATTGCAAAGAAATGGGAATAATATTAATTTATCGTCAACAAATTTTAGCCATGATTAATAAGCGGCTTTTGGATTTTATTTATGGGACTCCCGCGAGGTTTTGCAAAACGCAATCATTTGCGCACTCGTGTCTCCCGGTGTTAAATATAGAGGGTAAAGTTGCATTAAATTTTCCTTGACAAATGTAGAAAATGACAAGGAAGAGGTAGTTTATTTTAGGCACCGCGTTATAACTACACGAATAAAAGTCTTACACGTGTTGTTTGAAGTTTGAACTATATCGTCTTTTAACGTACTTGATAAATGCTTGTCAATTGTCCAGTCTGAACGAAATTTTAATGTCCTGTTTAAGCCTCAAAAATAAATTAAACGGCAAGAACACGAGTCAAATATTTCAGCATATACACATAAAGTAACGGTCAGTTCAACATAAAATTCATACAACAATCTGTTGCCAAAGTCACATATTGCAGTAAAAACCATTTTGGTCACTAAAAGTTTAAAAGTAAACTCGAGAATGTGCTTCTAAAAGAACAAGTCATTATTTCTGTTTCAGAAGAAAAATTCTAAGACTAACATTGATCGAGATCAACCATTGATAAGATCTATAACAAGATAAGCAGATTTTATTTTACTAAAGATAATATAGCTATATACGCATATACGTCAATGCCATGAGATATGATATTGTAAAAATTTATTTTACTGGCTAGAAATTGCCCTGAGAAACATAGAACTTAGGAATTCGTTTCCTATAAAGCTTAGAACGACTTTGTTCCGTGCCTACTTTCCTTACGAAATACCTGTTCCTAAAACTATATATAAAGATCTCATAGATCTTAAAAAGATGGGAGAACAGAAGTCTTATCACGGCAAAGTGCACCAACGTGACAGAAAGCTCGCCTTTGAAAAGTAACGACAAATCATGCTTAAGCCTCCCTCTCCTCGACCATCCCTTGAGAGTCCGCGAGATAAAGATACGAGAAATCGCGCGTGCTAGTCGAGTGGCTCGCGCATATAATCTGCGCGCGCGTTTTACACACGTACCGCGGTGCACGACGCGGGCGCCGACTCCCGCAGCGATCAACCAACACCGAGGGCTGTAGCAGTAGCACCGAGGTAAAAGAAGGCGAGAGAGAGAGAGAGAGAGAGAGAGAGAGAGAGAGAGAGACGCACGATATGGAGCGGGTGCCCCGTCAACTTTCAAAAGGGGTTGACGGATGGTCGCTGCGGGACGAAAAGACGACGAGCCCGGATCCATCATATTTTCCGCGTCGCGGGAATGCACGAACACGCACACCTGCATAGAGATACACGTACATACATTTATACAGTACTCGTGTGTACAGTAGCGCGCGTACAGAGGCGCGTACGCGGTGCGCTGTCCTCGAGAGTCCGCTCCGCGCGGTGGACTCGTTCGCCAAGGGTCGACGTGGATACATACTCGCGCCAATACTTCTGTCCCTGGAGAGGAGACTGGGGAACGAGCGGACGAGCGTGATTCTTATTTTCTTATTTATTGCGAATTCGGGTTTTGCGCCCATGGGCCATTCGCCCGCAGCGCCACGCGTTCTGCCTGTGTTTGAGGAATCCCAGGCAGTGTAAGCCCTTCTGCTTTATAGTTTGCGCGTGTACATTCGAGCGTATACGTATGCGTGTATAGATGTCGCAGAGAGCGTGAAAGAGAGAGAGAGAGAGAGAGAGAGAGAGAGAGACGCGAGCGCGCATTGTGTCAGGAGGCTGATTGATAATACTCGGGACCGGTAATGTGACTTTCCCCTGTTTGAACTACTATAAATCACGATGCGTCCAGGATAATACTGAATTACGGATTGTTTCGGATCACGTTTAAGACCTTTATTGGTCAGCTGAAATTTAGCATTTTACGAGCTAGTTACAAGTTTATCCGAGCCATAAATTCACCCGGGAGTGAAAATTAATTCGGCATTTTTTCCTTTTTTTTTCCGTCACGACGGTTATCTAGTTCTCATGCAATGGCAATTATAAAAACACCTTACACGCGGAGAAGAATATATCGGTCATCGTGGTCCGAAATTCATCTGGGATAGAACAAATATATTTTGTACAAAGAGAGAGAGAGAGAGAGAGAGAGAGAGAGAGACGGGCGAGAGTGACGTACCGTACCTAGCCGGTTTGATCTTATAATGAGTAAGATTACAATGCAGTATCTATAATACAAATAAGATACTGTTTTTTTCTATCTTGATTTACGATGATAGGCTATAACTAATACATAGAAGTTATTCGCATTTGTCGTTCACTGCAGCTATGATTAAGCGATGTTTGTAATATACTTGTATCTTGAATTGTTCTTATAATGATTTATTAATGGTTATGCTGCTATTCATGAGAAAATAATAACTAAAAAGCTTGGCGTTCTTTCGTCAATGTTTAATCGAAACAACAAGTGGTATTCATTATCATCAATCAATTCTAGTCTTGGTGAATAACTATTACTTACGCTCTGATTAAATTTACCCCTTCTCTAAATGTCGAGAATGCGTCTAAAAAATTTTACTATATTAATTATAATAAATTTTACATAATTGGGATAATTTTGTAAGTTTTTCATATATAAATTTAATTCAAAGCATTAATATGTGAATACGTTTAATGTAGAACTACTTCGATTAGCGAATAATCGATATATTTTGATTTAAATTTGAACTATTCTTATTTATATAATATTTATCATAAAAAAAGATATTATTATCAGGTGCAGATTCATAATATGTGCATTAAATTGTATAATTATTCAATTACTAATGTTTGCATGCCATTTAGGTGACAAAATATAAAAAAGTCTTCGGTACTTGAGGCGAATAATGTGAACTATGTCTACTACGTAAAGAACATGTATGCACATGTATTTTTTCTCATTTAAAATCTGAATACAAATATAGAAGTGTTTTGATCAAATATTTAATATTGTAACATATATGAAGTTTGAAGTAAATTCCACACGTCTGTCAATAAAATTTAACGATCTGACTGAATAAGATAATTTTGTACTTGAAGTAATGTTGAAGGCGAAAAATTCTGGTTCTGTTTAACAGTTAGTAATCAACAGAGTTCATATTTTAGCTTCTACAATGAATACATTTTTCATATTTAATTCACCATTCTCGATAATTAACAGTTTCTAAATAAACGATTCCAATTTCACTTTTCAACCAATTATAAATTTAAAAATCAATCTTATCTTCTAATCTATATCTATTTGAGTAAAAAAATTAAGCTGATATAAATTTAATTTTCCGTTCATTATCTGTTACGAATTTTATTTTCCGTTAATTAAAATTAATTTTTATCTAATACTTTAATAATAAAAATTATGTGTCATTCAATTAAATTTTTTAATTGATGAAGCGATATGATAATATTTACGTAAATTTAATTATTATAAGTGAAATTTATAATAATAATAAACTCATTCATTTGGATTTTTGGTATTAAAAAAATATATAGAATATGGATATATATATATATATATATATATATATATATATATATATATATATAGACACTATAATTTATAATAGTTTTTCAGGTATTACAAAAACAAATGTAAAGCGCGCAAAGTGTGTGTGCGTGCGTGCGTGCGTGCGATATACGTAAATATATAAATATGCAAGTATAAATATATAAATATATTTAGCTCGAAAAATGTGCGGTCGCGCCGTTGCCGATTTGAGAGAGCTGCTACATAAATGCGGCGTTGCCACATCGACACAGTCGTCATCGGTCCATGCAAAAAAGGAATGAGGGGAGGGGCAGAGCTCGCGAACTCTCGCAACCGTCGAGTATTTCTTGATATAACGTCACATTTTTGCACGTACGTTATGAAAATATAACTTCTTCATGTAGATGAAAAATATCTTACATTACCTAAAAACAATTTTTAAATCTAATAAAAATTTGTAAATAAATATTCTTTCTAATTAAATTAATAAAATATATACAATGTGGCTGATGAACAATGTTTTCATAAAATATATAAAATTTAAAATAAATCTCTGGAATTTGAATTAGAATTCTTTAAGATTGAGTTTTCAAGTATTAATTATTATTTTACTTTTTATTTTCATAAAAATAACTTCATTGATGAAACAAAGAAAGAATGTACAAAATGATTTTTAACGAATCATTATTTTGAATATGCTATCTAATGCAAATTTAAAAACTATTTAAAAAATTCTAGTATCTGAATATTAGCTACTTTTACTTTGAATCAGAGCAATTCTGAAAGACAGAGTCCGTGTTTTATATATGCATATATATACATATACGTATATGTATATGTGTGGTGTGGTGTGTGGCCAGTTACAATGAACTATTGGAAATTAACTAACAATTAGCTCGAGATCGAGGCTACAAAACACACACAGGCGCCGTTTAATATCTTCGAGGCCGATTGCCTCCTGCCGCACTGACATACACAAGCCCCGACGCCGCGCGCGGCCATAAGATAATTTTGCGTTGCAAATCTCGGAAATATGTTTAAGCCCGAACGAGAACTCGTAAAAAAGATCATCCTTTATTAACTCGTAATTTAGTCGCGCGGGCGGAAAACGAGAGCGAAAGAGAACGGGTATACACAGTGCGCGGATAGAAAGACCGAGAGAAAAAGAGAGGAGAATGGAAAGTGCGGGAAGCCGGGAACAGGAAAGGGCGCGCGCTAGCGCCGAGGCCCGCCGCGCTGTATTTTCACGTTCCAATTCCGCGGACTTCCATTTTCCAAAGTCAATTATCGTAGCATAGCCCCCCGCGACGCGTTCCTCATCCGCTTTTCGGAAGAATATAACAGCGATTTACAGCGGGGTCGGGCGCGAGCGTTGCCGGCGCGACTTTACGACGTTCGGCCCGCGCTCGCCGACGCCGCCGCGCGCCGAGCCCCATCCCGCGAATACACTCGGCGAAAGAGTCGTTCCGGGGAAATATCCGGAAGCTGCTCCATTCGACGTCAGCGTGATTCCGGATCGACGTCATAATTTCGAGCGTTGGGGCATTGCAGTGGCGGCGGTGGCGGGGGCTGCGGCGGCACCCGACCCGCCGCCGCGCCATACACAGGGAGAAGAAAACGGCAGGGACGCGCGGGCATAGAGGACGTGGAGTCGAAACGAAGGCGAGAGGAAGCTATTGCGCCGGAGAAATAATGAAATGGCAGGGACGCAGTAATACAGAAATATAAGAGGTAGTATACGGGAACGAGAACAGGGAGAATCGAGGGCTGCCGTTTTTCACGTGCATATGTGTGTGGCTTGGGCTCGGGCTAATTAAGAAATTCGAAGGAGGTTTCGGACTCTTTTCTAAACTCTTCCCTTTCTAATTAAAAAAAAATCACCCGGCTTGCATTCACGATTCTATGTAGTTGAGTCCGTATTTCGCCCTTTCGCCCAATTGAAGAGAGTCGAAACATTTCCATTTTTCTCCAATAAACACGTGATTCGGTCACCTATTTTGGAAAATGTCAAATCAAAAATATTTTTTATATTTTATAGATATATTATCGATATACATAAAACATATTATAAAATATTACTTTATATATATATATATATATATATATATATATATATATATATATGCTTATTTATATATAATTAATGATACATGAATAAACGTATATTGCCAATACACATTCAATATATGTTGCATATATTCAATGTTTTTGTTTATCAATTTTTTATCTAATAGCAATGAAAACTCAGTATATTAATTGAAATTTACTTCAAAATTTTTTTAAATTATTTATTTTTGGTACTGCTTGAAGCTAAAAATTTGGAATAACTGGCACGAATTGGATAATAAATATGGAATTCCATGTTGTTGTAGTTTAATATTTTCTACTTGAATAAATTGAACTCAAACAAATAACGCAAAAACTCAAAGTATCAAGTCGAATCGTATAGGCGAAGAAGGAGAAGAAGAAGAGGAAGAAGTCCAAAGAAAATCAGAGAAACAGAAGAAGGAAAAGGAGTGCAAGGGAAAAGCGAGATGGAGAATAGATACAGCCTGTGATAACATTGGCCATCGAGGAACGTTCATTTTCATCGTATCGTCTACTTTTGGATAAGAAAGAAAGACAGAAAGCAGGAGGCATGGCAGATAGAAAAGTAGCATAAGGAGAGAGAGAGAGAGAGAGAGAGAGAGAGAGAGAAGCAGAAAGAAGAAGGGAAGGAGAGCAAGCGCAGAAGAAACGCAGACGAGAAACCGTCGGTTTCTCTCATTTCCTGGATCCAATCTTTCGAGTACACTGGGCCCCAAACAGCGCCGCGCGCTGCGCACGCCCCGTTTGACGACACTTTACTATTTCTACTGTGAAACCATCGACGCAACGATGTGTGTGTATGTGTATACTTGTATACTTCTATTCATATATACAAAGCTTGCTTCCCGGTTCGCGAAAACCGAAGCTAACTTTATCTCGCAATGGCTCGATTCGGTACTTTTTCAGGCACACACACCATCTACTTTTTCATGTTTCTTGTTCTTTTTGTTGCGAGCTCGCATAAGCTTTGGATATCATGGATTTCACAATTCTGACCTGATGAATGATTTTTATTATATATTAATTTTTTTTATTAATTTCTCACGAATCTGAAATAGACTAGCGTATCTGATCGAGGAATTATTTTATAAACATGGATATTTCGTAACTTTCTTAATTTTTGGAAGTAAACTATGCTTGCCAGGGCTATTGGAAATTACGTTAAATTGGTGCTAATGATATTTGTTAATAATTTAGCAACGTTAGTAAGTCACATTAGTTAATATCAATTAGTTAGAATGACAATGACATTACACATAACAAAATTAACTTATGAAAAAATGCATAACTAAAATAAGAATAAGAAAAAGTTGAAGAAAAGTGGATAGATAACATCGAGACAAACAAAAGAGTTTTCACGCCTTTTCTCCGCACTTGGGTTCTCCATCATTGTGACCGTTTCTTGGGCGTATTCAATAGGCCTTCGGTGTATATCCATACCGCGAGGGATCGCTGATATTTGGTTCGTAAAATTGTGAGACAATGTCCGAGAGAGAGAGAGAGAGAGAGAGAGAGAGAGAGAGAGAGAGATAGAGAGAGAAAGAAGAGGGCAAACTGCAGTACAAAGTCCAGAATGGAAATAGTCAAAGTTCGACCCTAGTGTGTACACACCCCGCAGTTTAGCGATGTGGACGATACATTTGACGCTCGTATAGCTCGCGCACGATAACGCCTCCTGAATGCTACAAAAAAATGTAGCTTTGCAATAGTAGTATATAAACAGAAAGGAAATGAGCGGAGGATAATTAGCGAGACGGTAATCTAGTAACTTGAAAAGTTGAATTACGTGAAATATTGTATAGTATCTATAGTGATCTAATGAAACAACTATGGATACGTCAATCTATATTCACATAGAAATTGTAAATGATAGAATTTATTTTTCTACAATTATTGTTTGAAGCGCAGAAACATCTGACCTACCGTACAGCTGTTTATTCTTAAAAGCTTTTGTCGATCGTAGGCATCGTGCCCCATATGCGCCTCCCGCAATTCTCCATTTAATTATTTTTATAAGTTTTTCGTTTTTAAATACACCGGTGGGAAACGACTAGAAATATGATTCTACTGTCAGCGAAAATCCACATCATCCTCTTTTTTCTCTACGCTCCAGTCGACTTTTCTACTAATTTGAGAAGATTTGGAGATATCTGTGACGCACGACTCAGTTTCTTTGCGACTTTCTTTGGGTTGAGTCTTCGGTCTCAACCCTATGCTATTAATGTTTAAAAAGCAAACGATTATTATATAGAATTATATTGTGTGCATTGTAAGTGATTTCAGATATAACGTTTGCACTTCCAATTCAAGTTCGCTAACGTTATCTCTGTGTGTCTCTCTCGTTATTCCTGCATGCCTCTGTAATGTGCATCTTGTCGATCGGCGTATGTGTGGGCAAGGAACAGGGGCTTTGCCGAGAATTCCGCCCCTGAGCAGAACTCTGAGGAACCTCCGAGCGACTTTACAGTCCGTGGCAGCCGTCGGCGACTAGAGCTTACCCCGTTCCCAAGACATTGGAGTCGCGACGCGGTATTGGAGGGAATGCGGATATTCCTTCCACTTGAACCCTCGTTTGTAGCTGCACCAGAACGTTAAGTCAGAGAGTTCTCAAATTTCTCTATAAGTGACCTTTTCTTTCTTCGCTAACGTAGTAGATTAATTTATTTATGTGCAGTTATTCTACCTTTTTTCAATTAATAAGTTATTACCTTTTTTTCTTTTGTATTTTAAGGTTTTCTGCACTGCAGGAATGGAGGCTTTTTACGCCACTCATTTATTAGTAATTTATTATTATTATTTTTTTTTTTTTGAGGAGTCTGTGAATGCTATTTATGCATTTCCCATGAACTTTCTCCAAGCACATTTCTGGAAAACGACCACCGGAATATGTGCCACTCGACATAAATCCCAGGTCACTACGCACTAAACACATATCTCCGTGCTGCACCGACACCAGCCCAGAATTGTTATGCACATTACTTCTGCCTGGGCGGCTGTCCTTGCGTGGTCATTTCACGTTCATACCTTTCATCCCAGGTTCTCATGCATACTCGGTACCGCGTTCATTCTCACATACTTTCATCATCCAGACATCTATCTCCTTTTGTGCTCTGTAGCACATTCGTAACATATTTTACGATTTTACAATCTGTCTGCGTCCGTTGTCATAAATTTCGTTACGTTTTCTCGCGTTATCTCGCCTATCCTCGTGTGTAGCCCCAGCCGTAGCTCGGTCCAATGGTCGCACACAAAAAACGTGTATTCAAATCATCCCAAGCCCATCCGCAGTACGTGCATTCCGGAGAGATAATCCTCTTCATCCTGTAGAGGTACTTACGGAAGTATCCATGACTGGATAGAAACTGGGTAAGGTAGCAGTTCACCTCTTCGTGTTGTCTCGCCCTCCACGGACCGATTTCTGGTATAAGTCTTTTCATCTATTGTCCACGTTCGTCCGTCGTCCACCGTCTCTGCCACGTTTCGATCGTCTTTATCCGTTCTTCTGTTGCAGCGTCTTCCTTTCCAACATTCGAACTCTGCTCGTGAATACATTTCCGTTCGGTAGATCGACGGGAATGACCCTAGCGATTACGAAAACCGCGCTCTCGGACACGGTGCGATTCGCACCCACCGCGCCCACCTTTTGTACGCTTTTCGTGGCGTTCACGCGTTTTTTGATATTCCTCGCATCGGCCCATATCTCCACCCCGTAAAGCAGAATCGAGTTCTGTTTAGGTCCTTTCGTGTTGGCCATTAGTCTGCTTAAAGCCTTTGTCTATCCAGCTGCATTATTGGTTACGTTTCGTAGGTGCAGCCAGAAGCTCAGCTTCATACCCAAGGTTACCCCAAGATACTTGATCTCACTCCTGGTCTCCAATCTTTCCGTCCCTAACATGATCGGAATTAGGGTCGAAGTTCAGCCTTCGAAGTGACAACACGTGTGTTTACTATCGCTTCGTGTTATTATATTCCGGGCGAGTTTAGCCCGCAAAATTCGGCATTCTCGCGAGTGCAAAATCACACTATGATTTAAATATGTCTCTTACAGAATTTAGGCAGACGCCAGTGAGTGAGTCAAAAGTTTTCTCTTATGAAGTTAAATCTAGTTATGCATCAAAAGCACAAAAAGAATTTCCTAAACGTGACCAAGGGCTGATAATTGATTGTGTAGGAGGTTTAACTCTCACGGACTATACAAGTGCAGTTGCTAAAATTGTGGAAAAAAAATATACTCTATGCTACAAGGATATCAAATAATAGAATATGTTTGTATCTTGCGAGCAAAGATATTGTAGAAAACCTGACTAAAAGTCACAAAACTATAAAAATTGGTGAGGCTGAGACTACGCTGAGACCATTAGTTAATAAACATCAAAGAGTTATATTCTCAAATGTTTCTCCTGTAATTCCTCACTCTGCACTCGAGGACGCAATAGATTGTTTAGAAATAAAGCGCATTGCGCCTATAGTTACTTTAAAGGCATCTCTCGCAGAAGAAGGATTTTCGCATGTCTTAAGTTCCAGAAGGCAAACCTATATTGAACCAAAAGATGTTGAAAAACTACCTGAGCTACTAAAAATTAGATACGAGGAAGTTACTTATTACATATATCCTAGCACAGCGCAATTAAAATGCTTTATATGTAAAATGGAGGGCCACATTGCTAAGCATTGTTCGAATACTTTAGAAGAGAATACACCGAATGATTATCCGCTAATAATAGATGGCACTCCTAATATTAGCACCTGTGAAGACACAACAACAACAATGAAGACGAAGGAGAATTCCACGAATATTTCGAATCCTTCAAGCTCAATCATTAGAAATATAGAAACAATTGATTTAACTCATCCAGCAGA